>JAJLVP010000016.1:0-70002 GCA_030570435.1 Pichia ethanolica | reverse complement strand
TCAATTGCCTGATCGAATCCTTCTGGTAAAAATTTTGTATCATTTGAAATAAATTTAATTGCATTTTCTGAAGGCGTTTCTAATGTTTTAAGTGATATAAAACGACGTGAATTATTTATTAATGATCTTCCCCCAACATGGGCAAATTTATGGATTTTAGTAATATTTGTAAACATTGTCTATATAATGTATTCTTATTGTTGAAAGAACCACGATATAAAGAAAATTAGCAAAGAAACGTTCAGACATACAATAATAAGAAGAAATATACATATGTATTTATAGATAATAGAAATACTTTGCTCATGACCATTCCCTTCACAATAACTGGCTGGAGGGAGGGCAAAGACAAGTGCGAGATCGGAAATGTGTTTGTTTGTTTGTTTGCGCATTTTCACTTAAAAAAATAGAGAAGAGACAATTGGTTTTTACTTTTTACCCCCCGTCAATTTAATACTACTGCGAGAGCATTTTTATGGGGAGTTTTTCCATTTACTGGGGGGTTTTATCAAATACCCTCATAATTATCCCCGGCTAGTCAATTCATAGTTTGTGGGAAGTCCCAACAAAAACTCAGGTGAATTTTGTAGTTTCAAGGAATTCAGAAAATGTTTTGACGGTTAAATTATAATAAGAAATTTGTGCATGTATCCATTTTTCACTATCTTTAGTATTAAAATTACAATAATTAAGTAAATATTTCAGTCTATATATTCAATAAATAGTTAACTAGCTTTAATTTAAACATTTAATGTGTTTTGGTTCTTTTTTTAATCATATACCACTTAATTCTACTGCAGCCTTCATAGATGATACAACATTATCTGGAACACCAACACCACGTGCAAATGTCATTCCTCCTAAACTCAAAGGTTCATCTTTTATCATATTTAATAACTCTCTTTTTCTTACAATAAATCCTTCACCTTCAACATCATATAAAGGAATACTATCCCATAATGTATCCTTTTCAATACTCCAATTTGATCCATCAATATTTTTTAGTTGGGTTAAATCGAATCCTAAAATATTTGTAAACGTTTCTTCAACGATTTTACGCAATTTTGAATTGGTTGCTTCAATTCTATCTTTTCTATCAATATTTAACATTAATGTTACTTTGGTACATTCTTCAACTGAATTTGTTTTTTCCTTCTTATTATTACTAATAACACTTTTTTCAAATTCAGTGATTTTATCTTGATTGAATTCACTTTCAACTTTTAATATTGTAGGAGTTGATTTATTACCTTCAGGGAAAATTAATGAACTATTTTCTTCAACATCACTATCAAAAATTACACCCATTACCCTTGCTTGTTTATTAAATTTAACTTTTGGAACTAAAAATCCAAAACCTTCATATTTTTTAATATGTTTCTTTGGAATCAATACATTACAAACAGTAACACTAGTATATTTAAAATCTTTTAACTTTTGACTAATTTTATCATCACCTATCATTCTACCTAAAATTGATGAATTTATAGTACTTCTAACATGATCAAATTCTTCTCCTTTCTGATTATCCTTCACTTTAACAATCATTTTATCCCCTTTTCTAGAAATATTTTCAACTTCTTCATCCAATTTAAGATTAACATTTTGAGGTAAATTATTTCTTATTCCTTCACATAATACAGATAATCCTTCAGTTAATGATAACATTGGGAATTTTTTTAATAATTTAGATAAATTTAACAAATTAAGTTCAGTCCCAAATTTATTAATATATAGTTGAATATCTTCATCTAATGTAAATTTATCTTTATCATTTGAATTCTTATTCCTACTTTTATCAAGAACACTTTTAATAATTGATCCTTTATATTTTTCTAAATCAACCATCCCTTTCATTACACAATTGACATTCAAATCTGCTGAATCAGCAGCATAAATACCATACATTAATGCACTACCGATTTCATTTATTAATTTGTTACCAAAATGTCTATTAAAAAATTCTTCAACGCTCATATTATCTAACTTTTCATTAAGTTTATCTTTATCTAATTCTGTTTGTTTAAAAAAAAAATCTTTAATCATTGAAAGTAAAATTATTTTACCATAATTACTAAAGAAAAAATTTATTGTTGTACTTAATCCACAATTTGGACCAGGAACTTCAATTAATTCACCAGTCATTTGACCAATTTGAGTATGTGAACTTTTAACATCTCTTAATAAATACTTTTTATTTCCTGTACTTCCTGAATGAACACCTCTTAATTGATCTAATTTATTAAATTTATTAAGTAAATCAACAATCATTAATGTACCGGAAGAAATACCTCTTAAAGTTCTAGGTCCTTTTTCCATCTTTAATGATAATTTATCATGTAATCCCGTATCATTTTCAGTCTTTTCATTGGCTTGTGCTGTATTTATATATCCACCAACCCTATTATCTTTTTCATATAATGTAATTTTAATGTCAGGTCTCAATTTACCCAGGAAATAGGCAAATGAAAGTCCTGAAATACCTCCACCAATAACTGAAACTCGGCTATTCTGACGTAATTTTGTTAATGTCTGTTCCATTGCAATTTGTTAATCAATGAAGGTGAAAAATAACTCACAGATGTATAAAACAAAGAAAAATGAAGAAAACAAATGTTTGAAACGTTTAAATAAACATGTGTAATCATATCATCGTATAAATCATAGTAAAATCGATTCAGATCCTATCAAAGCCGTAGAAAATGTCACCTTGAAATTTTCAGATAGTTAAAAATAATACGTTATAATTTTTTTGGTGCACTATCCGCTTATGGTCAATCACACCATGAATTAATTGATTCGTTTTGATCTGTGAAGACATATTTAGCCTGCCAACCGAATCTATCTCCGAAGTTGTTCTTAATATTAAAAAAATAACTTTACATTAATATTATTTAATTATACATTAATACATACAAATATATATATATATATATATTATAGATCAGTTCATTTTAAGTAATTTCTGATCATCATTTCCATTCTCATATTTTTCCTTGAATAAAACAAATTCCTTATCCAATTCGTCACCACTAACAACTTTATCTCCATTATCATTGATACCTTTGGAGATAATCCATTTATCATCTTCTTTCATGCTATTCATGAGGTTAATCATAACAAGGTAATTATTCTTTAATATTTTAAATGTTTCTGAACTCTTATAGTTATTTCTATTTTCATTGTTTTCATAATAATTCAAAACAATGTTATTAAATCTATATAGTGATTCGATTGAACCTCTAAAATCACCTTCTTTGAGTCTTAATGAATAACAAACTCTATAATATTTCAATGCTAATTTAATGTCGCCTGAAGTTTCCATATTATTCAATGATTCCTCTCCCATACTGAAAATTAATTCGTCAATCCTTTCTAAATCTTCACCATAATTAAATTCGATTATACTACCTAATTTATTCTCCTGGAATAATTTGTAAATGAATTTACGTAATGGTATAATTCTATTACGATGTGTCATCTCTTTGATAGCCGAAAAACTCATCTTATATTCATTTAAATTCAAAGATAATTCAAATATCTTATAAAAAATTAAATTTTCCTTTTCAACGTCGGTATTTCTTAATTTATTTAAATTTCTTGATGATTCAAGTGCTAATTTTAATGATTCGATATAATATTTTTTTGTTTCAAATAAACTTGTTAAATTGAAAAAATAATCAATTTCAGATTCAACAAATATTAATTTCATTATTGAACTAATAGAATTCATCGAATATTCTTCTCCTTCACTTAATTTATAGTGTGTAATTTCTTTAACATTCTTCATAAATATGCCCATAGATTCTTCAGGTTGTCCAATTTCTAAGGCAATCAATCCTTTTAATACTATACTGATTGGTGATGATTTTGGTAAATATTTGATAAATTCAGATGCAATATCGGAATCTTTATCAGAATATAATTCTCCCATTATAAAATAAATAAAATTATCACTGAAAAGTTCTTTTAAAATATTAACTAATGTTAAATTAACAGTATCACTTTTAATAGTTATACCATTGTTAACCTTATTTAAAAAGTTAATAATTAATTTGTCTTTTGATTTCAATCTTGAAATTGATTCAATAAGTTTGATATATTTAAATGAATCATAAACTTTTTTAAATAAATTTTCAATTGGTTTAGAAATATCTAATGTATTAAGTATTAAAGCTAAGCCAAATAAAATATTTTCTGCAATTAAATTATTAAAAATTATTGATTTTAATATTGATTTTTCATTGAAAGAATTAAATTTACCTATTGAATTACTTTTATAATCAACATAATTAGTTGTTAATAAAATTGTTAAAAAGTTAATTAAATCAGATGCAGATTCAATTTGAGATAATCTTGTTAATAATTCAGATACAACAGATTCATTTGCCACTTTAACAATATATTTTTCAAAAATATCTGACATTAATAGTTTCATATTTGAATTATCATCTTCATTACTAAAATTTTCAATAATTAAATTTGATAATGATGTTGAAGTTGAATTATTAAAACCTTTTGAATATTCTAAAATTAAATCAATTAATTTCATTAAATCATTAATATTAATCTCATCTGAATATGGGAAATCATCTTTTTCAATTTTTCCTTTATAAATACTATTAAAATAAATCATTTCAAATATTGTTGATTTTTTAATAATTGAAAATGAATCATTTCCTCTTGAAACAATTAAGAATGGATCATTTGAGAAATCTATATTTGAATTATCAAAACATATTGAAAAAACCTTATTTGCTACTTTATTATGAATATCTTGACAAACACTTGTAAAACGAATCCATTCTGTTTGTAAATCTTTAATTGTTGATGAAGATTCATCGATATTATTAATTATTAAATCGTTTAATTGATCTTCAATACTTTTATTTATAAATCCATAATTAGAATTAAAAATATTTAATGCTAATTTAATTGTTTTATTTGAATATTGTGATTGAATAAATCTTATTGAATAATTATTTAATGAATTAAAATTATTAAAATTTTCAACTTTACTAATAAATGTTAAATTTTCTAATTCTCTAAATTTATTTGATTCTATTCCGGATGACCATTTAATTGTATTATTTAAATCATCAAAAATTTGACAAGTTTGATAAAAATAACAATCACCAAAAACCCAAGATATCCAAATTTTAGAAAATCCATTTCTTGAAATTAAAGAATAATCTATTGGAATCCAATTCTTATTACAATTTGGAGGTGTTAATTGTGTAATTAAATCTAATGATAAATTATCTAAATCTAATTTAAAAGTTAAAATATATGTATTATCAATATATAATAAAATTGATAATAAATCATTTGAAATTTTTAAAATTGAATTTGGATAAGATGGTGATAATACAGCTAATTTAAATGAATCTGGTAAAAAATCATTTAAATTAATTTCCTTTAATGAAGATTCAGATTCAATTGACCAAATATTAATTATTTTATCAACGGATATTGTAATAAAAATATTAGATGTAACTTGTATAATATCAATAAATGATTTAATTGAAATTGATTGATCATTAAAATCTATATAATTAATATTTTTTGAATTACCAAAAATTTTAGATTTAATACTACTAATATATGAAATATTTGTTAATGGTGTAATAAAGTATTGATCTAAAGTATTTAATCTTTTTAATAGTAATAAACCACCATCAGTTGTTGATATTATACAAGTTTTGTTATTAAATGATTTCATCAATAAAGGTTTTCTTTGATCAAATGAATATGGCATTGAATAATTACACCATGAATAAAAATTATTTAAATTTAAATAATCTTCATTGAAAAAAATTGGAATATTTAATTTTAAAGTTATAAATACGTTAATATCTAATATAATATCTATGATCAATTGATTATTTTCTTCATCTTCACTTAATGTAATACAATTGGAGATTATGTTTGCTGGTAATAAGAATGAAAATGATCTTAATGAAGAATTTTCTTCGAAATTATTTATTTGAACAGGAATTATAGTTAATATGTCACCTAATTGTGAGTTTGAAGATTTTTCAATTTTATAATTAAATAAAGGAATTAAAGAATCTAAAGATTTTGATGTGAAGAACCTTGAAAAATGAGTATCATGATTGAAACAAATGTCATCTTTAAAATCAGGTATATCAGATTCAGTTAATTGTGATTTTCTAATAATTTTATTAATATCTTCTGGTAATGATATTTTGGACAATGATTTTTCATACTCAACAGGAACCTCTGTATATAAGAAATGGATATCTGACATTGTCCCTTGTGTATAGTTGTTGTGTATGTTGTGTATAAACGAATGTAGATCAGTTCTAACAATAATTCTAAAATAAACACCAACTTTTTAGATAAAAATATAAAAATAAATTAAAAATATAAAATAAAAACCCTCTTCCAGCCAAAAAAAAAAAGTTCAAAACGAGAGAGAAAAAAAAACAGTGTGAAATATTTTTTCACCATAATAAAATTAACAGCATTATGTTTTTGTTAGCACGAAACACTTTTGGAGGGCGAAAATTGTAAAGTAAAGCGTATTTCCTCATTTAAAGAGAACATTTCTCAACTTTGTAGTTTGCTTTCTTCAGCAGCTGCTTCTTTTTCTTCTTCTTCTTTTTCTTTCTTTTACTTTACTTTTAAAACTTCTAGATATTTCCTGTTGATAAATACTATGTTACTGAAAGGTCGCTGTCAGGAGACAGGGCTGGTCAGTGTCATATGATGGAGACATTAACTACAGACACATGATGATCACAACCGTAAATATTCAAACTAGAGTTTATGACTATTACATGATCTCAAATTGTTCACTGACCAGTCTAGTTAAGTTTCCTTTTGTTTATCAGAAATTGTTTATGAGTGAAGGGATCATCTTTTGTTATTTGAGCCACTTGTAAAACATTAAGAAGGGGTTTTTCATGTTTTACTGTGGCATATTTGGTTCTATCTATTTTTCCCATCTCTTTTTTTTTCACTTATTTATTTCCTTTTAATTTTAAAGTATATTAAAATGATGATCAAACAAAATATTAATGGAATTACCGGCTGATATTTTAAATGCTGAGAAATTTTGGCTGCTTACTGATCTATATACTTTATAAAAGAAAAGAAATTAAAATATTCAGTTTTACTAAAAAACTAGTTCTTGTTTTTGTTTTTTGTTTTTATTTTCTTGTTATTAAGCTTTTTTTAGAGATATATATTAAGAGGTTTCTTGATATTATAATCTGTTTCAGGCTTAACATCAATATATTAATCTAAATGAGGAATGATAGCACTGGGCACTGATAGTACATGAGTGACAACGCTTTATTGATGGGCCTCAGAAACCCATCTTAACTGATTATGGATTAATTATGTTTATTTTTTTTTTCTTACTCACTGACTAAAAACTTTTAAGAGTTTAATAGTTTATTGGAAGGTTTCAATTTCTATTAAAATTTATTATATTTGTTTATTGTTCCTCATTTGATGATAACCTAGATGACGAGTCAGACGTGATTCACAATGCTGATAAACTTATTTATATACCATTCATGCAATTCTGATGAGAACAAAGTACTTTCTTTTTGTTGAATAATTTACTTTTATTTATTTCTTTCTTTCTCTTTTTAAACAAGAAATATTTCAGGTGAACTGTTTCTTGGTTTTGTTAATTCCAAATTTGATCATTTGATGAACTTGAAAATAAAAAGACAAGCATATGTCTGAAATCTATTGAAGACACGTTTTTTCATGTCTGATGATTGATTTTTTATTTCTTTACTACTTTTTTTATCTTATCAAAACTTATTTCTTTGTTAATTTAGTTTTTTTTTCTTCATGTTGATTCTTTCTTCTTTCTATTGTATATGATGAAACACATCACGACGGTCAACTGTAATTCAGTTTTAATTATAAACTGGATGTTTGATGATACGATTGGCCCTAAACCAGCCGATTACTGAAACAAATAGAGAGAAAAGAATTCAACTAAAATGAAATTTAAATTATTTTTTTTTTCGGGTGAAAAAAGTAAGATAAAATTTATGTAGTTAAAATGATGACATTTATACCTAGTTTTGGAGTACTAAGTACGATGATATGCCAAAACAAAACGATTTGCATGTCAGTCTGATCTTTAATATTTTATTTTACTTCATCTTAGTTTCATTAATTCTTGTAATAATTTTCTTTAAAATACAAAGAAGTGAATAGTATACAATCATAAATATATATATTAAAAGCCCATTATCTAGCTGTTCAAATGATACTTTTTTAATTTGGTATTGTAAATATGATACAGAATATTAAAATATTTGTAAAATGTATCAGATTTAGTAGCTGCAACTGTTCTATATCTAAAAATAAGCCTCTCAAGTTTTGTGATTATCTCTTTATTATGTTTCATATCAATTATTTGATTATCGTTATCCTTATTATTACTATTATTATTATTATTATTTGATCTTATGTTTTTAATGTCGTTATTACCGATTTTATTGTTACTACTATTGTCGTTAACCATATTATTCGTGTTTTGATAATAAAATTTATTTAGTAATGATAAAATACAAATTAAGATATTAGCTGCGTAAAATACAGTTAAATGAATTTGATCACTTAAAAATGCAAAATATGAATCATCATTAACTGTATTAATTAAATTTATAATTGCAATTGAATGCATTTTAATATCTTGAATATCTTTCAAATTATCACTTGATAAAAATTCTAATGAACTTAAATCTAATTTTAATTGTTTAATTCTAATTAAAATTTCAATAAAATGATAATCAATTTCAACAAATTGATTTGATGGTTGACTAAAAGTTGAATTCCATTTCTCTAACCAAATTTTAATTGATTTAATTGTTAATTCATAATTTTCATTTAATAATATATATTTATATCCAATTAAATACATATGAATTTCAGCAACAATTCTAAAATCAAAATTTGTTGCAGTTGATAAATTTGATACATCCCTTGGTTTTAATTTTTCTAATCCAATCCATGATTTTCTACCATCTAATAAACAATATGCTAACTGTACCAAAACTAATGTATTCCAAATTCTATGCAATGTTAATAAATTAAATTCATCCAGGTCATCATCATCATAATCTTCATCAACTTCATCATTATTATTATTAATATTATTATTATTACCATTTAAATTTGATTTACTAATGTTATTTAAATCTGTATCTAATCTATTTCTAATTTTAATTTTATTTGATTCCCAAAGTAATTCAATTTCATTTCCATACATTTGATCTAATAATCCATAATTATTAATTTTTTCAAATAAAGTTAAACCAATTCCACTTAAATGCCAACCATCTAATAACAATAAAGGTTCAGTATTATTGTTATTTATATTAATTGAATTTGAATTATCAATATAATTTGAATCACTCAAACCGATACAATAAGAACTTAAAATTACTAAACATTGTAATTCCTCTAAACAACCAGAAAATGTTGAAGTTAACCAATGAATTTCCTTACGAAGTATTAAACAAAGTTTATTCCAAACTTTTTGCTTTAATAAAGGATCACCATATTTTAAACTTAATAAACAACTAATTGTTAATAATAAAGGACATCTTTTTCTAATTCTTTTTAATAATTTTTTAGTTGATGTCATTGCAGGGAATGAAACCCATCTACCATATCTATCTCGGAATATATCTAATAATTCAATTGCTTGATTAACTGATAAAATATTACTTGAAATTATATCTTCATAATTTAATTTAAAAGTTTGTAATGGATATAATTGTTGTTGAATACATAATGGTAAGGAAACTGAAATACCATAATCGATTTGAGAATCATTAATTATATTGTTATTTGGTGATGTTATTGTTGAGTTTGAATTTAGTGAACTATCAATTTTAGTAATATTAATATTACTATTAACATTATTATTATTAATATTATTATTATTATTATTATTATTGTTGTTGTTATTACTATTATTATTATTATTATTATTATTATTATTATTATTATTATTATTATTATTATTATTATTATTATTATTATTATTATTATTATTATTATTATTATTATTATTAATATTATTCTCATTATCAGTTAAAAGTTTTAAACAATTGATTGGTGATAATAAATGTTGTTGAATTGCTATATTTGTTGTATTAACTGGTTCATTCATTATTGGTAAAGGGTTTGAAGTAAAATTTAAATTGTCATTATTAATTAAAGAATGTAAATTTGATGAATTTGAATTAAATGAATTTGAATTGATTGAATCTAATATTTTTTTAACATCATTATGAATTAAATCTAATTTATTATCTAATTCTAAATCTTGATTTAAATTTGGCAGTGGAGAAGCAGGTATAAAAGATTGTGATAATCTTGGTGACATTAGATTTGGAGATAAAATTTGTTGAATATTTTCGTGTTGTTTTAAATATTTCTGATTAAATTGATTATTACCAATGCTTGATCTATCATATAACATACTTGTTACCGGAGCAGAATTAATCGAAGGTAATAATTGATTACCAAAATCATAAATTTGTTGTACTTGTGGTTGTGCTTGTAATTGTGGAGAAGAACTCTTTGATTGTAAAAAAGAACTAACAGGTTTTGACTGATTATTATTTATTTGAGAGTGAATAAATGAATTATTTTGATTTGAAAGTAATTTAGGTAATTCTTTTGATAATTCTGATTCTTGTAATAATGAACAATTTAAATTTAAAGATACACATCTTAAACAAGCAATTGAAGTTTCAGAACGTAAACATCTTGTTTTTTGTTGTCTACAATGAGAACAAGCTTTTGAAGCTCGTGTATGAGGTCTACGCCGTTTTTTCTGAATTTCAGGTATTTTAGTATCTGACATATTTGGTTACTTCAAACCAATTAAAACCAATTCAAACAACAATATCAATAGTTAAGACGTTAAGATAAGATAAGTAAATACAATTAAAATGCAACTATAAAAAAAATATATGAGAGAAAAAAAAATATTGCTGAGCATTGAAAAAAAAAGATATGCCATGCCGGTGGAATGAATACATAATAAAAACATAAGCGATTTTTAAAGAAATTTTTATAAATTTTTATAATATATATAGACATAACATATATATAATATAAATAAATAAATATATAATTATGGATAAATATGTAAACTATATATATTAATGTTCAAAGAAATAAAGAATAATTAAACAAAAGGATAAAAGGTGATAACAATAATGTATATATATATAGATATATATATGTTAGAATGATTTCTAATTTATTTAATTAATAATTTATTTTTGAGCTTTGATACCAAAACCTGCTCTAACGGCGAAAGTAAGGGAAGCACCTAATGAAAGAGCAAATGCAGCAAAGTATGGAATTAAAACTAATTTAGCATTTGGGTGAGCTCTCCAAAGTGGTTTGGTAGTAGTTTGGTAGTATTTTTGTAATTCAATGATTCTTTGTGGGTTAGCCATTCTAAATGTAAATAAAATATAATATAATTAAAATAGAAATGTGTTAGTATTTACTTCAATTTGAAGATATATTCAATTATTCGTTTATCAGATTAGTGGTTGAATAAATTAATCAGTTGATTCATTCATGAAGATATTGTCTAGGATTCTATTTCTAAAATAAGCTTAATTTAATAATAGTAAAGATTGTGTTTATTTATAAACTACTGGATCGTGTATAATAGGCTTGTAAACAATAAAAGATTAATATTGGATTGGTAATTCAATGTGTATCATTATAAATTCTTTTTCTTAGTCATAACTAACTTCTTTTTATTATCTATTTTGTCCTTTCTTTCAATCATCAACCACTATGATATGTATAAATGATGATAATAACTATAGTACTTACTTTGTATATATGTGTTGTTTCTTAAGAAAGTAAAGAAATTCAAAAGACAATATCAAAAGATAAAATAAAATAGAAAGCAGAAAGAAATGTTAATAATAACTAACAATAAACACCAAAAAAAACTTCTACTGTGTACAAAATAGTATTACTATAAAATAATGCATAATATATAAGCTTAAAAAAACATACCATATAAAAATAAGAAATTTAATAATGCGCAACACTAAGAAAAGTCTCTAACGATAATATAATTATTGAATTTCACAATAAATCACACACAATAATTTTGTCTACTTAACAAATTTCTGATTATATAAGCAGAATCGGCTGTGGCAAATGCTGAATTTTTGTAAACCAATAAAATTGCTTGAAATATTCAAATGACACGCCACTTTTGTTGACAGCTCAGCGTTTTTCTTTTTTTTTTTTGTTCGCTGATTTATTTTCCAGCTTTTTTATATTTCTATTTTTTTTTTTATTTTGTTTTATTTATTTTTTTTAGATTTTTAAGTTTTTATTACGTAAGCACGGTTTGCTTCGCCACTGCTTCATTCACGTGTGTGGATCACAAAACAGCTGTGGCGCAAACAATTGAATGGCTAATGTATATACTACTGTAAATTTTATATAGTTTAAGATAAAAGATAAAAGATTTATATAAATTAAATAACAACAACTTCATTATTAAGCCCACATCGAACTTAATGTTGTTGAAGGTCTGGCTTTAGTTTTAGTCTTTGTATTGGATGTACTAGGTCTAGTGGTTGGTTCAGATTGTGAATCTCCCTGTTTAGAGCTATTTTCATACGTAAAATGTTCATGTTTAATATTATTACTATTACTATTATTATTATTTAGCTTCACCCTATCATCATCATCAGAATTCTCATAATCTCCAATGGATCCTTTAATACCGTTATCCCAATCAAGGTTATTTGAAATCTTCTTTTGTCTATAGTAATCTCTACTTTGCTTAATATCATCGATTCTATTATCTTCTTTTTCTGATTGATCTGCCCATTTTGATTCAAGTATATGACTTTTCTTTGTTTCAATTTCTTTCTTAATCATAGCAGCTGGAGCTTTCGGTATATGTTTTTCTTCACTATAATGAATTCTATGAATATGTTCATCATTCTTATTTATTACATTGTTATTCTTGATATTATTATTTCTAATTTTGTCCTTATTAAGTTTTTTATTAATATTACTATTGTTACTATTATTACTAAATTCACTGTCATTTCTAATATTCTGTTTACTAGAATGTTTATCAAGGTAAGTTTCTTCATTATCTGATGCATAATCTTCAATATCATCATCTCCTGGTTTCCATCCATTAATTGGCATTAATCTAGCAAAAGATTTATTCAATTCATCAAGTTCTGTTTTCTTCTTTGAATTTTTTTTCTTATCTATGGTTTCAGTATTATTGAAATTATGATTATTATTATGATTATTATTATTATGACTATGACTATGTTTATGAGTATGATTATGACTATTGTGGTTATAATTCTGGTGATGATCATTATCATAATCATTATGTATATCATGATAATGACGATCGTTATCATGATTATTATGGAAATTATGATGATTTCTATTATTAAAATCTTTACTATTATCTTGATTATTACTAAATCTTCTAGATTTTACCTTTTCATTATAATTATCGTAATGTTCATTTTTATTAAATTTAACTGTATTAACTGTATGTGATTTGTCTTTATTATTCTTTAATCTAAACTCATTCTTCTTGTTATCTTTTTTCAAACACCATTTATTGTTACCATTAGTATTATTCTTTGATGCCATCTTTCCTTTGGTTTCTATTTCATCATTACTATCATAATCATCCCAGTCAGATTCATTATCTTCTCCATCTTTACTGTTTTTCATTTCGTTAATAACTTCAGCGACATCAAAATCATCATCAACCCAATCTTCATTCTCCCCCCATATATCATCTATTGTCTTATCCTTTGATGTACTCATATTCTTTTGTACTATCTATCTTAATAAGACTATTATCTGTTCGATAAATATCATATACTTTAAAAATAATATCTCTGTAAAATGCATTAGATTAAATCTAATTGTTCAAATCGCCGCACTAATTTAATTTTCCTTCTATGGTTTCTTACTGAAATTGTTCTAGAAATTAGTTTTATGCCATATCGTTTATCTTTGATTTATTATTTATCAATTAAGCTGTAATACTTGATCAGTCGGACATATTCAACAAATAACAAAATCCCTGATATTAAAACTTGTAGTTTACCTCTATAATAGTCAATTTCCAAAACATAAATAGTAGTTATCTTGAAATTTTAAATTTTCTTTTCGTTTTAATATAATAATGTCAAAGCATTGCTGAAATTTATCCAAATTACTGACCCTATTCTATATTAAAGATAAAACATCCTTTTCATACCTCTGTAGGTTTATCCTTGAAGTACAATAATGAAAGAATGGCAACAACTAGTAAACATTGGACCTCCCTTGTTAAGTAATTAAAAACCTTAGCACTTTTATATACAGTCGATAGACTATAAGAGAAATCCGAAATTGAAAAAATAAATACCTCTTACCGTTTTTGACATAAATTCTCTCTTTTTTATATATACACTGATCCAAGATATATATCCCTTATACATCTATTTTACATATATTTAAAAGATCGTACAATTAATTAATAATATATAATTAATAAATAATTCTATAGACAATCCTGAATCAATTGAATATGATAGCATTGAAATTATTTGAAAATAATAAATCAGTCTTAAATTTTAATAGAATAATTAAGTATAATCGATTTTCATATTCTAAAAATAATAATTCAAAAAGTTTATTAATATTTCAACAATATAGATTAAATTCAACATCTAATTCAAACAGTAAACATGATAAAATTAATAAATCTAACTCAATTAACAGAAATAAAGAATTGAAGGCAAAAGCTAGATTAAATTTGCCACCTTCATTTCGTACATCACATCCACTTCCTAAAAATCAAATAAGTGAATCTGAATTAAATCAAATTAATAATAGTAATAATAACGATAATAATGATAATCAAATACAACCAATTACATATAAAAATCCATGGTGGACTCCATTTTTAAAATTAGGTGTTGTCTTTGTACCATTTTTTATCTTTGGAATAGGTTATATAACTTATGAAACAATGAATAATAGACCTGTATTTTTCCCATTATGGATTAATTCATCAGTTCCTTTAGATAAAGCTATAGGATTTGAAAATATTGATGTTGAAATGTTAAAAGAAGTTGCTAGATCAAATCTTTTAAGAAGGTTAAACATGAATCATGAAATTAGAGAATATTTCGGATTACCAATTACTTTAAGTGATGATTACGAATCATTTGATATTAGAATTGAATATAATAAATTGGCAGTTGAAGGTATCGAATTGGATTTCAGAAAAAATTGGTTTAAACCAATTGTCAAGTATAGGGAAATTGATACACCAATTCTTCCATCAAATATTAATAAATATGTTCAACCATTAAAAATGAGAACGGACAATGGTGATATTGATCAAGATCCTGATCAGGATTCACTTTTTATTGATGATAAAGCGGATTATAAAATAAAGATAAGAGGAACAATAAAAATTGTAAATGAATTAATTCATAGAATTGAACCGGGATCTGGTAAAATTACATTTGATGCAGAAGTCGAATTAGATCATACTAGATTGATGAAAATAACGGGTTGTCTAATGCACTTTAGAAATAAAAATGGTTCAGGTAGTGGT
Organism: Pichia ethanolica; assembly: GCA_030570435.1. Lineage (NCBI taxonomy): Eukaryota > Fungi > Ascomycota > Pichiomycetes > Pichiales > Pichiaceae > Pichia > Pichia ethanolica. The sequence continues at coordinate 54,347 of JAJLVP010000016.1, read as the reverse complement.
GGTACCCTAGAACGTCTTTGGTAATATCATATTAATACTTTATAATTTACTTTCTATCTTAATTAATGTCTAACTTATTGTTTCTATAAATATACATATGATTAGTAAATTAACAGGTTTAGGTTATTAGTAAAATTATTTGTGCATCATCATCTTATATGTTCCATACTATTTTGTAACATGAAACTTTGAAATTTGCATACGTCGTTTTTCTTTTTAGTATGCGATTTTATATATCTATTTTTTTTTTCATGTTTCGTTATATATGTATATTTATGAAAAATATTTCATTTTTGTTCAGGAACCAAGAATGTTTAAACTGAGTAAGAGATTAATAAGATATCAGTCAACTTTAATTCCTGATAGACTTTTTCAAGTGAAAGAGACACCGCAAAAAATCAATGACATAATTATTTCAAATGTTCCGGAAAATCTACCAAAAATTTCACCACAACCGAATCCTCCGATTTTTGAATATAACAATGGGTATCAGTTAGTTCATCCATATATTAAACTTGTTTATAGTAACTTAAATAAAGTTAAAAAGAAAAAGAGGTTAACTGTAGTTAAATTTTTTGAAACTGCATTTATAGGTAAAAATTTAGATTATATTAAAAGACAAATAGCTGAAGAAAAACTATGGATTCTAAGACCACCTGATCCAAATTTTAAGCCTAAAAAGAAAAATTCCAAAAATGAGGATTATTCGGATTATGAAACAATTAAAGGAGAAGAATTATATGAATTACAATTAAGAACAAATGATGTTATTGTGAATTATGCTTGTATTCATGAATTGAAAATACCTGATGTTTTAAATCATGATGATATTAATAAAAAATTTAGTAATATCGAAATTATTCATGAAGATCGAAAACTTGTGGTTGTTAATAAACCCCCTGGAATTCCGGTACATCCATCAGGAATGGCTTATAAGTTCAATACACTACTCTATTTATTAACAGTAAGAGAAAATTTACTTTATGGAAATGAAACAGAGGTTATTGCAGATCATGAAAATGTTGATTTTACAGCAAAGGTTTTTCCATGTCACAGGATTGATAGAGAAAGCTCTGGGGTTTTAATATTTGCTAAAAATCCTAACAAAGCCAAGGAAATGAATAAATTAATTGAAGAAAAAAAAGATATAACTAAGAAATATATTGCATTAGTTCATGGTAATTTTGGTACTAAAATTAGAATTTCAAAACATCCAGTTGTTGAAGTTGATTTGGCTAAAAGATATGAAAGTGGTGGTATCGGTAAAAAAATACAGTATGGTAAGTCAGAATTTAAACCAATTCATTATGATGAAAAATCAGATACTACATTGTTAGAATGTAAAATTTATACCGGCAGAAAACATCAAATTAGACAACATTTAAGAAATCTTGATTTTCACATTGTTAATGATCCACTTTATGGTATTGATGGCCTCTTGAAAGATCCAATGTTCCATTTCCCTGAAAAGCAAGAATTTTTGAAATTAAGAGCACAGTATGAAATTCAATTGCAAAATAGAATTAAAAATTGGGAAATGGAAAGTATTTGTACAAATTGTGCTCATATAACATACAAAGAGCCTAACGAAGATACACAAAATTACTTAAGACTTCATTCTTTTGAATACACGTATAAACCAAAAGATGAGTCTGGTGGTTGGTCTTTCAAGAGTAAACTTCCACAATGGGCCAAAGATGTTCTTCCTGAAGAAAAAATCGAAGAATTAGAGTCTTGAAATTAAACATAAATAATAGTCTTCACTAAGGGCGGCGATCTACGCGTCAGTAACCTTAACATGATTTTTCAATATTTACATAGATTTTTATTTAATCATTTTTTCTTTCTCTTAATTCTGTTTTATTCCTTGAATATATATATAAATTTAATTATAAATTTAATTAATAACTGTATTAAATAAAAAGACCAATTTCCTATGGTGCAGCATGGATTAGTCGCTGACGCTTTGGAAGATATCACTGATCCAAGTGATTGGTCAGATTCAAAATTTCCACAATTAAGTGAATTAGATTCAAGTCTAAGATGTCAAATTTGCAAAGATTTTTTAAGAGCCCCTGTTTTAACTACTTGTGGGCACACTTTCTGCTCTATTTGTATCAGAAGGTCTATAGCAGACTCAAATAAATGTCCAATATGTTTGGAGGAAACATATGAAAGTGGATTAAGAAAGGTTCTTTTACTTGATCATATAATAAAATGGTTTACAGGTAACAGAGTAGATTTGATAAAAGAATTACAAGTTGATAATGTTAATGATTCGCAAGATGAGGAAGAATCGGATTTAATTAAAGGTACCATTAAACAGCCTTTTTCACAAAGTGAAAATACAAATACACATATTGACAAAATGGATGAAATACCCAAAAATTCAATTAAGAATGAATCAAATAATGAAACTTTAGCTGAGTGCCCTATTTGTAAAGTTTTTATGCCTCTATCAGAAATTCAAGGATCACATATAGATCAATGTTTAAATAATCCTAAGGTTAAAGAAGGTAATATTTCAAGAAATGTACAACACAGTCCCAAGAACATTCAGAATTTTTTCAATAAGTCAAAGTCTGTAACTCAGCTTCAACCAGAATCAATCAAAAATAAACAAAGATTACCAAATCTTGATACATCTATATCAACCAATAAATTACGTGAAAAATTAAATTCACTGCGTCTACCATCTAATGGGTCCAGAAATCAAATGGAGCAAAGAATGAAGGAATATATTAATTTATATAATGCAAATTTAGATTCAATTTCACCTGTTAACGACAGGATTTTAATTGATAGATTAAATAAATGGGAACGCCTGATTGCCTCAAAGTCAAAGAATTCGTCACCTCCTATAAATGCAGATGAACAAACAATTAAACGACAAAAAGTAGAGAGTGCTAATTGGAATAATAAAAATAACGATCAATACATGGACTTAATTAAACAAGCTAGGGCTAATATGAAAAAACAGAAAAACAATTCTAATAAAGAAACAGATAATTAGTTAATATTTATAAAACCAAACATTATCAGAGCTGCTTCTTGGTAATGTTTTAATACCTTTTTTTCTGCCAAGAAAAGATATATAGTAATTTACAAATATGTAGGTTCATAAAATTCAACACCTCCTAATAAAACATTTTTACTTTCAATCAGTTTTAAATCAGGTATATATAATTTACCATTAACATTTTTATGAAGAGATGGATCATCCTTTAATAAATCGTAGCTTAGCTGAAGAACATTACCAACAATAGTTATTGTATTACATAATGACTTCACTAAATCTTTATTGCTCTTGATAAATTCATCTGCAAGTATCCCCAATAATAAGTCACCAGATCCAGAAAATACGGCATCAATTTTATTGACCTCATAATAAAATACTTTACCTTTACTTGCACCCACACAATACATTTTGTCATCTATCACAACAGAAGTGATAATAACATTTCTTATTTTTTTATATTTGGTACAAAATTCTTTCAATGATAATAAAACTGTTTCCCATGAATCAATTTTGATACCAGATAATAATTCCATTTCAAATTGGTTAGGAGTTAGAAGATCAATTCCAATTGAATCTTGACTTAAGAATTTCAAATATAATTCAACAACTCTTTCATTAACATAAATTTTCCCATTATCTCCCATAACAGGATCCAAAATTTTTATTATATTCTGCTTTGAATTAAGGTCATTTAATATATCATTCCATACCACTTCTAAAATTTCATCACTTGCAGTATATCCCACTATGACACATTCATATTCGTCGTCTAATGATAGATTTTTCAGCCCTTGAAATAATTCTTTCACAAGATTAGCATCTACTTTACCGCCGGTAAAAGAACCATGACCTGGATGTGCTGATAAGTTTGTTGTGTATATACAATCAACATTCCAATTTCTCAAATTTAAAGGAAATTGCATTGCATCATTTCCGACACTTCCATGTACCACATGAGATGATATCGTTAAAATATTTTTAACCGGAACAATATCTTTCCAAATATCAGACATAACTGGAAAAAGCAATTGATTCTTATTTTCAGGAAAAAATTAAAATATAATTGATAAGAGGATGTTAAAGTTTACGATAATGCTGGCTTATAATATGTCTCCTATTGATTAATTTATGAAGAAAATCATGTTATTTACGTAAGCTATATATATATATATATATAATTTCAAAAAATTTAACTTTGAAAACGAAAACTCAGAAAATCCATAAAAGTTTACAGTCTTTTTTAAACATGTTCATTTTAACTAATTAAGGTATATATAGATCCAATATAACTATAACATTATATAATTTGAATCAGTTGTCTTTTAAATTAAAAGAAGATTATGCACCTTTCAAACCAAGAGATAATCCTTTTGATTGTCTTTCATGGGACAATGCAGCAATAACAGCTGCACCAACACCTGAACCGTCTTGAGCTGTTACAATTCTAATTGGATGTTGATCAATAGGAAGTTCATCACCCCAACGGAAAACATCAGCTAAACCTTTAGCTGCACGTTCTGGGAAGTTTGGATATTTCATATAAACTGCACCATCAGCTGCAATATGACATTTTTTATAACCTCTCTTCTTACATGCAGCAGATATTCCACAAATTGATAATCTAGCAGCTCTTGTACCAATACATTCAGAGACTTTCTTTGCAAAATAACACTCTTCAAATGTTGCATTTTTATAATTTAAGGCATTTGCAAAAGTTTCTTTGACAATAGAAAGTTCTTTAGTTTCATCAGATTCAATAAATGATAAGAATGATGTATCAAGGTAATTTTCTGTTTTTAACAGTTTTATCAATTCATCATCTGAATTTTGGAATAATAAACCTTCATTATATGTTTCAAGTAAAATCAATCTAATTACTTCACCTAGATAAAAACCGGCAGTCATTCTTTCAAAAGTTTGTTGACCTGGTCTTGGGGATAATTCATCAATAATTATATCATATTTAGTACGTGGTATTACTTTATGAGCATTATCAAATGAACCATATTCACAATTTATTAACATTGGAGCATCATCTGGAATATCATCAGGTATTTTACCTTTAAGTTTTTTAATATCACCAACTAATTCATAATATGCACCATTAACACCTGTTCCGAAAATACATCCCATTTCAGTTAATGGATCAACATATCTTGATGCAACTAAAGTACCACATGTATCATTAATTAAAGCAACAACTTTAATTGGTAAACTTCTTTTATTAATTTTTTCCATTAACATTGGAACAACATCATTACCTTCAACACCAGGAATATCAAAACCTTTTGTCCATCTTTGTAAAACACCTGAATCAATTTTACTTTGAGTTGCAGGGTATGAAAATGTAAATCCTAATGGGAAAGTTTTATCTTCAGGTATACCAGTTGGATGTTTTTCAGTTAAAAATTTTTCAAGGCATTCAGCCATAAAATCAAAAAGAAGATCTTTATTTTGAGTTGTTCTCATTCCCTTTGGTAATTTATAAAATGAATGATCTGTAGTTAATTTTTTATTACCATGTAAATGAACCATAACAACTCTTAAATTTGTACCTCCGAAATCTAAGGCTAAATAATCACCTGTTTCTTCACCAGTTGGATAACCAACAACCCAAGCAACATTCATTGGGATACCTAAAGGATCAGTTCCATCAACTAAACCTCTCTCTAATTCTTCAATGAAATATGCGATAATTTTATCTAAAGTTTCAGTTTCAAGCCAAAATTCATCATGAATTTTCTTTATCTTTTCTTCAATTTTTCTATTTTCGATTGTCATGTTTTTATCTTCTCTTGATAGTTAGAAAATAGAAGGGGGAGTGAAAAAGAAAAGACGGAGGAAAAAGAAATTTACAAACAGAAATATTCATAAAAAGAAAAGTCAAGAACCGGAAAAACAGAAAGTGCTCTACTTATAGTAAATAAATCCCCCACAACTCAGATTAACATGGCTATGTTGATGTACGTGGAGATAGAGATGGGCATTGATCACACTGTTAAATTATAATTTATCACCTTACTCACTCACAATTTTGCAGCTGGCAAATAATAACAGATTAAGCAATAAACTAGCCACATTCCCCCGGATAATTTAAATGTCACGGATTTACCGTCCCCCGCTAAAAAGAAATAATTTTTATATTTATTTTTATTTTTATTTTTATTTTTATTTTTATTTTTTCAGCCGCTTTGTTTCCGAAAATTCAGAAATTTCAATTCATTACATTTAATCAGCTAAATCTTCCGATTTGTTCGTCATAGCTCTGTATAATTAACTTTTCAATAATCTATTTATTTATTCAGGTATATATGTGTATATGTATATTTATATGTATATTTATATATAAATTTTTATGTTTTTAATATTATCAATAATATAAGTATTTATAAAATCAGTTTGAATTAGACGTTTCAGTCTCTTGTTTTTGTTTTAAATCCCATCCATCAGGTTTTGGTATATACCCACCATTAACAGATAATTTAAAAAATAACGAATCAGGATTATCTAAAAGTTTTTCAGGTGTATCAAATTCCGCAATTTTACCCTTATCCAATACCAAAATTCTATCACTATCCATAATAGTATTCAAACGATGTGCAATTGTTAAAATTGTAAGATTATCACATTCTTTTCTAATAGTTTGTTGAATAATACTATCAGTTTCTGTATCAATACTAGATGTTGCTTCATCAAGTATTAAAATTTTTGATGGGGGAATTGATTCATATTTACTTTTACCTGTTTTCAATAAAACTCTTGCTAAACAAATAAGTTGTCTTTGACCAACAGATAAGTTACCACCACTTTCACTAATTTGACAATCTAATGGAGATTCTTTAAGATTTTGTTCAATTGCCATATTTTTAATATGTTCATCTAATCTTGACATTTTTAATGCATTCCAAATTTTATCATCATCATATTGATCTAATGGATCAAGATTATATCTAACAGTACCTTCAATACATTGTGCATCTTGTGGTATAATTGATAAATTTTTTCTTAAATCATATAAACGTAATTTACTTGTATTTATATTATCAATTTCAATATGACCTTCAATTGCTTCAATTAATCTAAAAATTGATAAAACTAATGATGATTTACCAGCACCAGTTCTACCAACAATTCCAATTTTTTCTTTAGATTTAACAGAAAATGAAATATCCTTTAAAACTGGATCTAAATTTTCCCTATATCTAGTAGAATAATGATTGAAACTTATTTTACCTTCTGATGGCCAATCAATTGGTGGTGTTATTAATTCATCTTTAATTGAATCTTCATCCTTTTCAGGTGGTAATTTACAATATTCAAATATACGTTCACAACAAATTACATCAGATTCAATCTCAACTGATCTTCTAACAATAAAACTTAAACTTGATGTAACTCTCATTGCATAACTCATAATTAAACCAATTAAACCTGCACTCATTCTATTTTTTGAATATAATGAACCTAATGCTAATAATGATGTTGATAATGTAATTATAGATCCAATAAATTGTAATCTAGTTGATAACCATCTATTTGTTGATTTCATACAATATGAAGAAATTTGATTATTATCAATATTTTTTGAATTTAAAAATGTAAATCTTTTTCTTTGGCCATATGCTCTAATTGTTTCACATCCATTTAATGATTCTTGAATTAATGCAAATATAGGACTTTTAGATATACTAACAATTCTTTTCAAGTCACGTACTGTTATAACATAATATTTTTGATAGTACGTATAAACAAAAGAAAGAACTATTATAATAAAAACAAAAGCTGGCATATTATATCCAATAATAATCAGTGTTAAAAATGTTTTAACAATTGAACTAAATAAAGCAGAAAAAACACGAGGTAAAGCACTATCAACTTTACTCATATCTTGACTAAATCTATTGATAATACGACCTAATGGAGTGGTTTCAAAATATTGAAGTGGTGATTTCAAAACTGCCTTAGCCATATCAGCATGCATTTTCTTAGATGCACGAATTGAACATAAGGTCCACATACACATTGCTCTTATTAAGGTGAAAAATCCAGATCCAATTCCTAACAATGCATAAATACCCACATATAAAAAGATATTTGTATTTGAGCCATTTTTGGTATTATTCTCAGACCAATACATTAACCAATAATTACTAGCTATTGACATTCCAACTGTAATTACTACTAAAGTAAGTGTAATAAAAATACCAGAATATGAACATGCCTTAGCATAACTTGCAAATGTCTCCCACTTAACTTTACCCTTTTCTTTCTTTTCTTCTGTTTGGTTCATTTTTCTATCCAAATCATCAAAATTATTGAGTTCTTTGAAAGATGCGATACTTGCGGCCCTTAATGTTGAGCTAGTACTTTGATTATTAATACGATTGTCAAATCTTATTAATTCTTCACCTGTAGTATCATCAACATTAACTCCTAATGGACCAACACCTTCAAGTTCACCTTCAATAATGAGATTTGTATCAATAGATGATGATGATTCTGATGCTATTGATGGAGATGATGTCTTTCTTTCACTTATTTTATCAGATTTAACATCATCTGAAGAATCAAAATCAGAATTGTTATAACCATATTCTTGAATAATATTATAAAGTTTACTTGATTTATTGGACATTATATTTTTCATTGTATCTGATTCTGCAATTGTATTATTTTCTAATAAATAAATTCTGCTTGCTTCATTTAATACTTTAATTGAATTAGTACTCAAAATTCTAGTTTTAGAATTTAATATACCATTTTTACTGAGGACTTTATCAATAATACTTTGTCCAACATGTGCATCAACTGCACTTAAAATATCATCAAAAAGATAAACATCTGCTCTAGCATAAACTGCTCTAGCTAAAGAAAGTCTAGCTTTTTGACCCCCTGATAAACTAATTCCTTTTTCACCAACAAGTGTTTCATGACCATCTGGTAAAATTTCTAAATCTGATAATAATTCACAAGCTTCAATTGTTTTATTATAAAATTCCTCATCATATTTATGACCAAATAAAATGTTTTCTTTAAATGTTGCATTAATAATCCATGGAACTTGTGCACAATAAGCTATGGAACCCGCTATAGAAATATTTATTGGTTTTGTATTATCAGCTGGTACAACTGGTAATTCACCTAATAAACATTTTAATAGGGTTGATTTACCAGTACCAACTTTACCTATAATACAAGTGAGTTCACCTTTTTTAGCTTCAAAATTAATATTTTTAAGAGCAGGAGTTTTATTACCTTCAATATTTGCTTCAATATTACCATTATCAATTTCATTATTATCGTTTGAAGATGAATCAATCTGTTTACTCCAAATAAAAGTTGCATTAGTGACTTTAACTGTTGTTTTACCTGTTATTTTTACAGTTGGTAATCTTTTAATAACATTAAAATCAATTTCATCAGCAGTTAAAAATGAAACAATTCTTGTAAGAGAAACATTACACTCAATCATTGCTGTAATTAAAGCTGGTATTGCAAAAATTGGATCTGATAATAAATCAAATAATGAAAGGGCAGGGAAAACAATTTCAGGTGATAATGGTATATCAGAAATAATTGCAAAAGCTGCAAATGTTGAACAAGAGACAAAAAATGGTACACAAGTCCAAGCAAAATTTATACCTGCAGATAATATACCAATTTTATTTAAATTTTTTAATTCTTTATCATCTCTTAAATGTTTTAATTTAGCTAACATTGGATCCTCCCAAGCATAAAGTTTAATACTTTTAATATTTTGCAGTATTTCAGCAACAAAACTTGTTCTTTTATCTTTTAATTCCATTTGTTGTTTGTGAAATGTTCTTAATGATTTAACTAATACTGTATTTAATGGAATCATAATTGCCATTGTTATAATTCCAATAAATGTTGATTTACCTAATAACCAATATAAAGACCAAAGACATAATACTAAACGAGTTGGAGCACTTACCATAGTTTGAACATAAGATGCCAATGATTCAATACGAATTATATCAACTGACATATGATTAATAATATCACCTGTTGATCTATTATTTCTTTCTGTTGGTGATAATTTCATAGCTTTATTATATACAAGATACATTAATGCAGATTTTATAGCTTGAGAAACTTCAATTGTCATAATCATATATTGATTAAAAAAGGCGGTACTTAAAAGATTTGTTAAAAACATTAACATTGCTATAGTTAAACCTTTAATAAATAAAGGATTTGAATCTTCGATACTAAAAAATTGAATAAGTTTCCTCAATAATAATGGTTGAATGAATGAAATTATTGATTCAGCCATATCAAATATTAAAGCACCTAAAATTCCTAAACCGAAAGTTTTAGTAAGAGCAGTTAATAATGAAGGTCCTTTCTTCCTCTTAATATTATTTAATTCAAAATTCCAACTTTTTTCTAACCTTGGAGCAGAATAAAAAGTTGAAACAATTTCAGGAGCTGGTGGTAAATCTTTTTGTTCTAATCCACCTTTTTTATAAGCTAAATCAAGTAATTTATTCATCCAAGAAAATGTTAATTTAGAGAAAACATCAGGTTCTGATAAAATAACATAATTATCTTTAAAATTTTCAATTAATTCTTTATTAGGTTTATAAAAACAATATTCCATAATAAATATAAAACCATTTAATAATAATGAAATAAATAATAAAAATGATTCTAATTCTGAACTATTTTTGAAAAACTTTTTATCATTATCTGCAAATAATTGTTGAATATAAATGGCTAAAGTAATTAAAAATTGTAATGGCCAATAAAAGAGTAAAGTTGCAGTTGGAATAATTGATTTTGAAGTCTCTATTAAATGAAGTGGTAATATAATAAGAATCAGTTGTAATGACATAAATCCAAAAGTATATTCTTGAAAGATAATTTTAGAATTAATTGCATTTGTTATAAATAAGATTGAAGTAATGAAAATATAAATCAAAATAAGGAATATTTTCAAAGATTGATGTGAAGAATCTGAGATAAATTTACCGCATGTCTTTTTATGTGAAAGATAAGTTATTAATTGGTAAATACCTGTTAAGAAAGTAGTTGAAGCTAAAACTAAGAATAATAATGAAATAAAACAAGGGGAAAGTGCATTTGAATCTGGTGATATTAACGGGGCTGTTGGATGACAAACCGTTGTATTAAAAGATTCAAATACCATTTTTGTAGTATCTTATTCTCTTCCTTGATGATATATTTTAATAAAAAAGTACAAACTAATTAAAATAAAATAACAATAAGATATATACATATATTAATGTAAGACGAAAATGTATGTGCACAAAAAATCAACTACACGGTTAATTACTGAAATTAGAAAAATAGCCGGTTTGTGTGTTGATACCGTGACAGGCATTCTGTTGTCTGAAAATTTGCCCGCCAAACTTCACTAAGCCTCCCCGTTCTCTCCCCGATTGCTCCCCCACAATTCACCCATCACTCCCCCATCAATCTCCCATCAATCTCCCCGGAAAAAAGCAAAAGGGACAAAAATAAAATTAAAAAATGCTGGGCAAGTGCAATGTGCACCCTTCAACACGGAGGAAAACGCTCCACCAGAAAATCAATGTTCCGTCCATATATTTTGTTCAAATACGTGAATAATGAATGATAAACTGTGGAGACGTCATATCTTTGTTGTGGCTGGCTGGCTGTAGAGACATTATTGAAATTGGCGGCAGCCAATCCCTTGATTTCTTATATCTTTGATCAGATTGCACTTTTTCCTATTTTACCTGTACTTCAGTTTCTTCCTCTGCTAAACTAATTTCTGATTATTTTTCTTAATATAAAGCAATTATAATTTCCTAAAAAAAAAATGGCATCAATTGAAAAAGGTAGTAAACTTCCAGAAGCTACACTTGATTATCTTCCACCTTCATTTGGTGATGTTTGTGTTTATGCACCATCAAAAATTCATATTAATAAAATTGAAGCACCATCTGTTATAGTTGTTGTTCCAGGTGCTTTTACACCTACATGTTCTGAAAGACATATTCCAGCTTATTTAACAACATCTTCAATTGAATTGTTAAAAAAAGCAGGTGTTAAAAATTTATTTATTTTATCAGTTGATAGTCCTTTTATTACAAAAGCTTGGGGTGAAAAATTAGTTGCTGATAAACCAGATGTTGCAAAAGAACTTGAAAATGGTTTTGTTAAATTTGTTAGTGATGCAGGTGCTCAATTCCTTTCAAGTATTGGATTAGTTGGTGAACCAGCTGATTTATATGCTAAAAATGGTTTACGTGGTTTACGTAGTGCAATTATTATAGGTAATAATAATATCGTTGAATATGTGGGTGTTGATAAAACTAGAGGTACAGTCGTCGATTCGGGTATTGAAGCAGTTCTTAATGCTTTAAACAATTAATTATAATAATTTAATCATAATTTATAATAAAAAATTTTTTTTTATTTGATTGATCTATAGTTACATAAATATTACACATTAAGTTGTATAAATAAATAAATTATTAAACTTTCAAACTAAATACTATTATTAATTAGTTAATCATATTTTGAATTTTTCTTATCAAGTTTAGTTGAATCTTTATTAGATTCTTTTACTACCATCGTTTCAATAACTTCTTCTTTATCCTTAACTTGAGTATTAGATATATTAATATTATTTATTTGTTGAAGTTTTTGTAATAATTCAATTTGATGTTGATGTTGTCTATCATTATTCCAATTTTCAGCCTTATCTAAACTTTCATTACAAAAATTAATAATTTTGTTAATCATATCTAATGATTCTTGAGCAAGAATTAAAACTTTACCACTTGAATCATTCATAATTTGATCTTTTATCTTTTCTCTAAACCATTTTTTAACTTTAATTGTATTTTCTTCAATTTCTCCACCTTTTGTCTTTCTATATCGTAATAAATTAGTTAATAAACGTCGACTTATTGAAGGTTTCCTAGTTCTTTTAAAAATGTTTTGATTAGTAACTGTCATTATAGGAATTTCTTCTTCTTCTTCTTCTTCCTCGTCGTCCTCTTCTCCTTCATCACTATCTTCATCTTCATCAAATTCATCATCATCGGTTCCCATTGAAAAATTCGATTCATTATTAAGCATTGTAGCCCAATTTGTTGGAAGTTTTAAAAGTGCCTCTCGTACATTTGATCTTGCTGGTTCAGATAATGATTGAGCTGAAACTTTTGAAACAACATTAACAATTTTTTTAACTGTAGTAACAATATCTGCCTTTATTTGTTGAATATTATTATCAGGTTCACTATTAGATCTTGTTTCAGTATTGGTATCAATAGAATTATTGTTATTATTATTGTTATTATTATTATTATTATTATTATTTATTATTGCCTTAGAAAGGTTATTTGATTTTGATTTTAATTTTTGACGTTTTTTATCAACACTTTGAATTAAATTATCAATTCTTTCACTTAATTGAGAATTACCTAATTTTAAAAAATGAATTAACATTGTTAATTTTTTCCTACTTTCAATATTTAAATTTAAACCTGATAAATATTTTAAATCTTGTAATGATTTTTGAGCAGAAATTGCAGATGATATTGCAACTCTTTGTCTTAAATTATCATTATTACCAATTTTCCTCCTTATATTATTATTTATTTCATTAAAATTTAAATTAGTTTTTGATAAACTTGGCAATTTAATATTTTGTCTTAATTTTTTATTTGAAGTTGATGAATCTAATGGATCAATAATTTCTGGTTCTCTTTTTCTCTTTTTATTCAAAGAACTTAAAACATTTGTATTTTGAAATGATACAATATTTGGCTGATTATTTGTTAAAATATTGTTTGAATTTTGATTAATAATATTATTATTTGATGTATTTATCGTTTTTTCAAGTACATAATTAATAGAATTCGAAATTAAAGGATGTGAGATCATTTTATCAAATATTGTCTTTTTTGGATGTATTGGTATTTGCAATGGATCTGGTGGTGGTGGTGATGATGAAATATGAGGAGGGGTAGTAGTAGTGGTTGAATTTGGTAATTCAATTGGTTTTATAGTTATACTTTTATCACTTTTGAGTTTTTCAAGAGCAGAAGCAGCTAATAAAAGTTCATCCTCCGTAATTGATGACTCTTTTTGCTTTGATTGATTTGTAGACTTTTTCGTATCATTGGTAATCGTATTTGATGGTACTTTATCCTGATTTATTTTAGAATCAAAGGTATCATCAGATTGGTTCTCTCTTTCTGTACTTGTATTATTTGAGCGCAACATTTCTGGAATTTTAAGTGGAATTCGTCGTGGTGAATAATGATCCATAGGTTGAGATTCAGATAATTGATGATCTTCCGATCGAATATTATTTTCCTGTGGAGAATTAGGAATATTGGATTCTTTATGATTTTTAATCATTTTATAATCCTTTTATAAAAGAATATTTGTTTAAGTTAAAAAAGTGTCAAAAAATCAGTATAAAAAATTAATGAAACAAATTATTAGCGGCTTTTTTTTTCTTTTTCTTTCTTTTTTTTTCTTTTTTTTCTTTTTTTTCTTTTTTTTCTTTTTACTTCTCCCTATTAGTCGCTAACAAAAATAAAAACAGAAATTTGTATGATTATTTTTATTATAAGATTGTTATTAATAAGTTCAATTCAACACTCTTTATATTTTTAAAATCCTTGAGGGAAACAATGTTTAAAATGTACAGAAAATAAACTATAATATAACTGACTTTTTATATTTGTATTAAATTATAATGTTAGCTTGTCTTGTATGATAGTAATAATAAAATTTTGATATAAAAAATATAATTGATAAGAGTATTATAAAAATGATTTGGTTCAGATTGTTTAGATGTCGCAATTTTAATTTCAGTTGTGTGTCTCTTCTAAACCTTTCACAGAATGTTAATTAATACCAGGCGAAGTTATGTAAAAAGAATAATAATAAAGGATATACCCTCTAATTTATACATAGATAGATAAGAATTATAAAAAAAAGTTAAAATTCAACTTATAAATCACATGCATGTGCTTTCTACTTATTATATATAAAAAAATTTTACAACAAATTTAGTATTACTGTAAGTACATTATGAGTATATATATATATATGTATGGTGGAGATTAGTCAAACAATAGTATTAATAATAATAGTATTAATAATAATAGTATTAATAATTATAAATTATTAAATGGCTGATATCAGGTGTCAGTTCTATATTATATATATATAATAACTTATCTACGCAATATCCATTATAATAAAGTTATTGCATTTTTGACTGAAATAGTGATAATAATGTATAGTTAATTATTTCAAATTAAAATTATATAAAAATTTTCTGTCACATGTGAAAATCGCACTTAAATATACACCTAAAATATAATTGACTAGTAAACCCTTCGCACTTATAAAAAATGTTACCGAGCCTTCAAATTGTATAAGGACATACGACATTGGTCTTGTTGCACTGCATTCATGTACCGATAAAGTTACTGGTTTAACTGTAATTGTACATTTTGGTGTTATTCAAAGGTTTCTTTCGACTTGTTTTATGTTGAGTAATTATTAAATAGCTTGTTAATTACTTGAATTCTCAATTTTCCTTATATTGCATAAATTATCATAAACCAAACAAAATGTAATTTTTTCTTCTTGTTAAAAAAATTTTAATAATTAATAAAATTTTATTAGAAATGAGAAAATAAAAGAATTGTTCGGTTAAATTACCTGATGAGGAAATAACACCGAACATTAATCAGTAACTTTTAATTTACAATAAATTTCATTATTTGCTAATTACTAATACAATTAATTAGATTTAAGTTTGACATTATGATATATTTTTCGAATCTTATCATTTCATAAACATTATAAAATTTTCTGTCATTGAATTTCTATAGATTCTATATTTATATTAACAAAAAATCAGTCATAGAATTAATGAATTCATCACAAATTTCAAAAGATAAACGAAGAACAAGACATCGTGTTCAATTTTCATGCTTTGCTTGTAAAAAGAGAAAAGTAAAATGTGATAGAGGTAGACCACATTGTAATGTGTGTATTTCACGTAAAACTATAGATTCTTGTTATTATCCATCTTCAAATTCAAAAACTTCTCAGATAAATATTTTTCATATAAATAAACAAATAGGTAATGATAATAATAATTATGATGATTCAAATGATTCCAATAATTCAACAATATCTAATAACACAGAAAATTCAATTCCAGATTTAAATTCAATTCAAGAGAATCAACATGTCTTATCTACATATAACACTACTAGGTTTATATCTACAGAAATCAAACTAATAAAACAAAAATTATCTAATATCGAAAATTCAATAGATATTGATTCTAACAATAAACTTATTAATACTAGAATTGAAAAACTACTCTTTTACTTAAATATAGATATTAATGAAAAATTCAATATATATAGCGATTATAAACCAATGTTCTATTTTGTTTCTAGAATAAATGGTTATGGACCACTTGCTTGGATTGCATTAGTAATGAAAGATCCATTTAGTCAACCTGTACTTGAAAATATTTTATTTGAAAAATTTAATAATTTAAAAGTTTCTGAAATTTTCTATAATCATTGTATAGCTTCACCTGATATTCACAATAAAACTGCATATGAAGCTTTGGAAAATAAAAAGCAAAATTATGAAGAATATTTAGATTCAAATATTTTACCACCCAAAAAAAGAATTATTGAAAATTTAACATATCGTGAACTAATAAATGTTTTACCTAATAAAAAAATTATTTGGCTTTTGATTGATAGATTTTTCAAATATGTTTATCCATTTGCTCCATACGTTGACCAAAATTTATGTTTAAAACAAATGCAAAAAATTTTAAAATTAAATAAAACTAATGATTTAAATTCAGAAGCTAAAATTAAATTTATTGATATTAAGAATAAATTAGATTTAGCTCACGTAGGTTGCATTCTAATAATGCTGAAATTGTCTTATAAAACTTTAATTATTATCAATAACGGAGAAGATTCAAATTCAATTAGAACAAATGATGAAATTTATTTAAAAAGTAACCCTTTAGATGATAAAATAATTGATATTGTTAATTATATTTTAGAAGGTTTTGATTTAAGAAAACGTTGTATTTTTCCAGTTTATCAATGTGCATTATTTTTAAGATTTTATCAAAAAATTGATGGTGAAGATTTGTCATCACAAAATGATTGTAAAATTTCAGATAATAACTTAATTCAAATGGCATCTTCATTAGGTATGAATAGAGATCCAACAAAATTTGAAAAACCTTTACCATTTTCATTATGTGGTTCTTTAGGAAGAAAAATTTGGCATTGTTTAGTTTCAATTGATAATTTTAAATACTTTCATGAAGGTATACCAAAATCAATTGTTGACTCTTTTTGTGATACTAAGTTACCTGAATTTGATGCAAAGTATTCAAATAATAATGATTTATTGATCGAAAAATTAACTATCAGTTTAATTCGTTTAAGGAATGAAATTGAAACTTCAATGAAACCAATTGCTGATGCAATTTGTAATATTGATAATCCACCAACTGTTTCATATATAATGAACTTACTTGAAAATTTCGAAGAAAAATTATTAAATAAATTTGGTTTGTTTTGTGAATTATTAGATAGACCTCATAATAATAATTATTATTCAAAACTATCAAAGGTAAGTGAAGCATTAGTATTGCTTGAAGGTGTTTCATTAATTTTTACAGTAGTTTTACATTTAAGTTTAAAGTTTGAATCAATGAAATTATTTTCACCTTCAAGATTTTTTTCTAATAAAATTTTAACTTCCATAATGAAATTCATTAAATTGATACCTAATATTTCATTATCAAGTCACACTTATTTTGGAACAGGATTTGATTATGTGATTATACCTACTTTGGAAATAATTTTATGCAAAAGTATGGTTTTTATAACATCAAATTATGTCAAATTTTCAATATTTAAACAAAAATTATTTAAATCAACAATATTGGATACAGAGAGATTACCACTTGTAGAACAAATTTTACATACTTTTTTATATGATATTTTTAATAACAGACATTTAAAAGTATTAAAAATATTATCTTCAAGTTTCTTTTTTGCTTGGAGAATATTGAAGGTACAGTCATATATTTTCAACTTATTAAAGAATGAAATTTTGTCATACGAAAATCAAGGACATATATTTAATTTTGTCGAATATTTAACACCTGATGATTTGCTGAAAATTCTCCAGTTATTAAATTTAGACAATTACCAAGGTAATGATTCTGATTGCATCTATTTTAATGCTATCAATAAACAGTATAGGGAGGATATTTGTGACGAAGATCCTAAAAGTAGAGAATTTTCTTTGCATTTTTTAAATTCTGAATTACAAAAAGAAAAACCCCAATTATACCATAAAATAGATTCTTCAAATACAAAGATGATTAATGATTATAAAAACAATTTATTATTGAATTCAAATGAAGAAAATACAAACCAAATATTCGGTTCATTATTGTCAGCTGAAGATGATAAATTTTGGGTTGAAATGTTTCAACACAATAATACCAGTAACCAACAAAACAATATTTTTAGGATTCTTGATAATTTAGATTATTCTCATAAAAATAATAATTATCATACAGATATGCTTTTTCAAGATGCTCAAGATGATGTTGTTAATATATCTGATCAAATTAACAACAGTGATTCTAAAATGAATAGTTCCAATGGGATAGACACACAACCGTTAAATTCATTTGTTGATCAAGCTATATTTGATCTTCTCTTTTAATACATAAATACTGTATATAAATTTAATAATTAACTATTCTACTTTAATCTACCTTAGATGAAATACGCTTACTCTTAACCTCTAATTCTTTTGACCATTCATTCATTTCAGTAACAATCGCATATAAATTATCTACATTTTTTTCAATTTCATTTAACATTGGTAAAGTTTTTTTCAAACTTTCTTCTGATTTTCTAATAATTTCACTATTTGCTTTCATATCAGAACAATAAAGTTCTAAGTCTCTAAATCTAAGAATGGATACATTATTGACACTTTCCATTATATTCAAATCACTGACAACATTATCAGTATCTAACTCCAATATTTTCTTTACACATTCATAAGCAACTTTTATTGATGTTTGCGGATCGTCCTTCAAGTTTGGTTTTTCTTTTTTCCATTCCGGATGACTTCCTGCGTTCTCCATATCTTTAAAGGGATATCTGGGTAACCAATTAAATTTCTTTTTGAACAAACAAACGAACAAGAAAAAGTTCATATCCATGATTTCAATATTCACTCAAGTCTAGTTCAGATTACTATCTGCCCAGTTAATTACCTAAGCAAACCTTTTGACTTTAATTAATTTATAGTGGAAATAAAAAAAATATTATCTCCGCGGTGATATGACCATTTTTTTAATTTTTTTTTATCGAACTCTTATGGACAGAATAAATTACATGCATTATTTCTCTTTTGTGTTTGTTTTGATTACAAAGCCTTTCTTTTCTGCAAAACCCAATTTAAAAACTTAGATTGACACAATATTTTACTCATATTTTATTTCTTTGTTGTCATTTTCATTATTGAGATATACCAAATCATTATTTTTCACTTTTAGATAGGTAATTGAAACTAATCAGAAAGACAATCATGGAAGAGAGTTCAAACTCTGAAAAAATAAAAAAAGTTTACAAACGTAATAGGATACCTTTATCTTGTAACAATTGCAGACGTAAGAAAACAAAATGTGATCGTCGAAAACCTACATGTAAGGTTTGTGAAGCTCATAACCTAAATAATTGTCAGTATTTTCAAGAAGATATTCAAATAGGCACGGCATCAATGAAAACATTTTGTTCAAATAAAAAATCTGAGAAATCAAATGGTAAAAAATCTCAATATTTAGAACAGCTGGAACATTTGAATGATAAAATTGAAAAACTTGAAAGGATTCTAACTATAAATGAAACAAAAAAAACAAGAACACTACCAGTAATAGATCCATTAAAATCGATTTCACCACAACCAACAACAAATTTAACTATAACCTACCATAAACGTGGAAATTTAGAAGAACATAGATTGGACTTGAAACAATTATTTACTAGTCTTCAAATTAATTATTCTGATAAAATTCACGTATACGAACGATTAGATCCAAAAATTACACAATATTCAACTCTTGGAAATTTCGGTCCATTTGCTTGGGCTACTATTATAATGAAGGACCCATTTACAACTCCTTTATGGAAGCAAGTAATAATTGAACAAAAACGAATTAAATCAACTTTCGATAAGAAACAAATCTCAGTTAAATCTGAGTTGATAACCATTAGTAAAGAAAGACGTAAAGTATTTTTCGAAGCAGAATCAGACAATTTTAAATTAAAAGAAGAGAAAACATCATTACTCCAAAAGATAATGCAAATTTTACCAAGTAAGAAAATGACTTGGTTATTCATTGAAAGATTTTTTACTATTATATATCCATTTGTTCCATATATAGATGAGTTTGATTTCATTGCAGATATTGAGAGAATAATTAGCGGAAATCACATTACTGATTTAAATAACGACGAACCTATCAATCATATAAACTTACCTCAACATACAGATTTAGCTATATTAGGATCTCTATTAATAGTTATAATGTTTGCTCATGAATCTTTGTTAGATAATACAGGAAATTTTGTAATAACAGAAAATACAACAGATACAGAAAAATATTTGGCAACCTATAAACATTCTCAATATTTAATTCCTTTTTCTGAGTTATGTATGAATGAATTTAAATTGTTAAAACGTTGTCAGTTATCAGTTCTTCAATGTGCTATACTTTTACGTGAATATCAAAGAGTTGATGGATGTGATTGTTTTGCCGACGGAGATTCTCATATATATACAGGATTGTTGATTCAGATGGCAACTACAATTGGGCTAAACAGAGATCCTGAATTTGTTGAATATGATACCGTACACGCCAGGAAATCAGTTCTATTGAGAAAAATATGGTATGGATTGGTTTCTGCGGATAATCATCAATATATGCAAACAGGAGCTCCACCACTAATTCATCCAAATTATTATGATACAAAACTTCCTCAGTTTGATGAACAAACAACAAATATAAAAAATATAGAATTAGAACGTGTTACCATCGAAATGATGAGATGCAGATATTTTGTTGAAATTAAAATGAGAGAAATAGCAGATCTAGCATCAAATATGTTGAAAAGTCCTACGGTTGGTGAACTTTTAATCAAAATATTCAATTTAAAAGTATTTCTTTCTGAGAATCTAGGTTCTCTTAATGATATTTTAGGTAAAAATCATGAAAATAAAAACCATAAAAAAGTTCAAAAAGTTTTAGCTTTTATGATTTACATACACGCAATGACTTTGTTGCAACCGGTCTTTTTACACATTTTTTACAATTATCAAAAATTGAGGAATTTCAATGCTACTTTATTTTTTTATAATAAAATACTTAGTTTTTGGATGTATATAATCGCCAATCTCCAAGAATTAGTTAAATCGAGTGAAATGTTTTTTGGTTATGGTTTCGATATTTTTGTGGTACCTATACTTGAAGTTGCCATGCACAAAGGTTTAGTATTCTTTTCATCTTCCTACATCAAAGTATTAATCGTGGAAAAGAAACTCAAACAAGTACCAGGCGATAATAAAGAATTATTAGATATGATAGATATTTATAAAAAGAATATCCTCCAAAAGCTTTTTTCTGAACTTTATCTTCCTTTACTGCAGCACTTATCTAAAAAATATTTCTATTGTTGGAGATTATATAGGGCACATTCAACTCTATTCAAAAATTTGAAAAATGATACTATCGATTATACTGAACAATATCCTTTGTTTAACTTCATGGAATATTTCACAGCTGACCATTTTAGAATACTCATTCAAACAACAACTTGGAAATATTATAAATTTGAACCTGATCAAGTTCCAATATGGATTATAGATTGGATTAAAAATTATGACAATTACATTTATTACATTCCAGGAACAGAACTTTTAACTAACAACAAAAGTATCAATTCCAATGAAAGTTTACATTCTGATACTTCATCAGTTGATGGAATTACAAACGATTTATCCTATATTGATGAAAAATGGTTAAATAAAATTTATGAGAAAGTATTTCTTAATAATAAACAAACATATCTAGGTGACCAGAATTCAGATAATGCTTTATCAACAACTGATTTTGATAACCCGATTACTGAACCTCCTATGAACTCTGCAAGAAGTGAAATGGATACAATTAGTTCCATGATGGAGGTTAATGAAAATATGAACTTAGTTTCCCCTTTAGATTTAAAGTTTGAAGAACTATTCTGGATGTCATAATATTGAGCCAACATGCAGCTATGTTAGTTTTTTCCTACTTTTTATCTACTCCAAAAAATTACCTAAATAGGAATTTTTTTTGATTCTGAGCGAAATCAAAAAGAGGACGAAATGGTAATGGAAAAGGGATCATGTTTTTATCAAATCTAATGTTATTTCTATATCTGTACAGATAAGATCGACTACTTTCTTTTGTTTACTGTATTTCCAAAAAGAATTTTCCTTAGCTATATAATTAAACACCAACAATGGTTAAACTTTGCTACATAGTTTCTTTAATTTGTCTGAATCTTTTTGTTTGCTCTGCGTTAAGTCTTTACCCCAAAACATATAGTAAACAGACAGTGTTGAGTAAATCGACAAATAGTTTACCATCTTATAATTTCGCTTTTATCGAACCCCTAAACAAACGAAACCTTTCCTACAAAAAAGCTAAAAAAATTAAAGGAGATAGTAATTCTGAAGAAAGCTATCAAGGAGACGAAGAACCATCAGATAACTGGGAAGAAAAATCTAGCTTAAATGATAATATCGTGACCAATTATGGTTTACGGAAACTTCAAAAAAAGCTCCGACTCGGTGACAAAAAGTTTGAAGTTCCAGTTACACAGCCAGTGCCAGAATGGGATGATCAATATTACTACGACGATGGAAGACCTATCGTATATCAAGTAGATACAGAAGAACTAAAAGAAATTCTAGATGAATATATTGATATGGGTAAAGAAAAATGGGCTGCCTTCCTAGCAACTTCTGATTGTAATAAGTTTCAAAAATTTTTCAAAAAGTTACAAAATCTTTTACATCAAAATGAAGGTGAGCAGGATTATAAAGATTCCAGGAGAAACGATTTCTCTAAAGAAAAAAACTCAGGAAATAGTAATGATTATGAAGATGAGGAAGAAGATGATGATTATGAAGAAGGTTTTAAAGAAAGCCACACCTGGGGCAAGGATAATATTAATTTTAATAATAACCCAAATATAAATCAGGTTAAGTTGAAAAAGCAGAAAGGTCTAAAAAAGAGTGAGCAACAAAAATTGAAAGATAAACAAAATTCCATGCCACAATTTTCAATTCTGCCATCAGAAGAATTGGAAGAGTTTCAGAAAATGTTTCAAGATGTTATTAAATATTGGGAGAATGATGATGCAAGGGATATTCTTGAATTTTCAAAAGGCTTGAGTTATAAGGACTTTGAAATTGATAGAAATATTGAAACAAACGAAGCAAACAGAAATCTCAAATCTGATAAATTTTTAGACCAAAAAACTAGTAACATAATGTACAACGATGAATTAGATGAAGAAAATGAAGAAACATATGACGATGACCACGAATTAATGAGCATGGATCTTTTAGATAAGTTAGATCCAAAATATTTCAAAACCAAAGACCAAAAGGAATGGTTGAAAGCCAATGCTATACGAAGAGCACACATAATACAAAAATTATTGGATGGTGATTATGATGATGACGAGCAAATATTTTCACAAGATTCCATCAGATATAGAGAAAACAATATATTTTTAGACCAAGATGATAATGAATTTGCAAACAATGGTTTTAGATTACAATCTACAAATATGGCTATATATGTTTTTTTCTTCGTTGAAGCTGTTTTATTTTACGTTTTTTAAAATTTAACAATAAATAGTTCATTAAATCGTGATTTGCTTTATAAATATAAATATGAATGTAAAAAAAATGTAAAAAGTGTTTAAATGTAAAACTTAAATATATCATTTTCAAAAGAAATAATGCATAATATTTGTCTTTGATATTGAATATGTAAATAATAAATAAAGTGAAGTTAAATTGAATGTGAATAAATAAGAATAAATAAAGGGAATAACAAGGGGAGGAAAACAAAAAGGAAAATAATTTCTGTTTTGTTCTTACCTAAATTGATAACTAAAAATTTAGATCTTCTAATCTATCGATAGCAGCCTTAGTTTTCATGGTAACCCTTGTACTTAATTCATAATCATCACCACCATAAACTTGAGAATATTTTAACCATTTCATACATTCGGCGAGGCCATCAGCGCCTTTTAATTTCCAAGTAAACAATGCACGTTCATATAAGGCAGTTGGATAAAGATAAGGATTTTGATGAAGTTTTGTCAATTTACCATCATTTTGAACAAGATTTGAAATAACTATATTATCAAAAATTTGCATACCTTCTTTAATATATCCTAATCTTCTTAAAGCTAAACATTGTAAAGTTATACGAATCATACGTTGTTCCTTTGATTCAAATACTTTTGCATATGGTAAACCTGTTTCTTTATTTACCAAAGTTAAAGAAATTGGAGAAATTGATTGAATTGAATTATGAGATGATTTTTTAGATGAAGTATTTGAACTTATTGACATTGAAGAAACTCCTGATATAATATCATTATTAATTGATTTTGCAGTTGATGGTGAAGATGCAGAATATGCTAATAATGATATTGATAATTCTAAACATTGAGTTGACATTCTATTATAACCATTCCAGAAATAAGCTAATTCATGAATTAAAGAAGTTTGAACACAATCAATAAATGGGACTTTTGGATTTGAATTATGAGTATCTTGAATTTCTTTATATTTTCTAGCAATAAATTTTTCAAATGGTGGTATTTTTGACATGAATTTTTTCTTACCAATTAATTTTGGAGCTTCATGAATATATTTTTCAGCTAATTTTGCATATTCATCACATTTTGAAATTTTGACATCTGTATCATCAATAATTTTACCTGTAATGCACATTCTATAAGCTTCTAAATAACAACCAGCTGCAAACCAAGTATATAAAGCATGAGAATAAGAATTAATTTTAATTAAATCTAAGAAATCTTTTGCAGCTCTATCAAAATGATGTAAAAATACTAAAATCATACTTCTATCAAAACCTAATAATGCATCAACTTGTTTCATTTGTGAAGGTTTTGCAGTATCCATTAAATCAACAGCTTCATGTAATCTACCACGTGATGCAAGCATACGAGATTCTTGTAATAACCAAAGGTTACTATGTGGAAATAAAGCACGTGAATGAAGTAAAACTTTAACTAATTTTTCACCAGGGTGAAGTAAAGTTTCACCATTACCTAAAGTTGCCATTCGTTCAAGTTCAATTTTATCATGAATTAATTCATTTTTAGTAACTGATTTTGAGGATGCATTAGTTTTAATTCTTTGTAATGCTTCATTATTATTATTATTATTATGATTATTTTTATTTTTATTTGCAATTGCTAATTCATTTGAAGTTGGTACATCAAAATCTACATCAGTAAATTGGAATGGACCATCATAAAAAACTAATAAGGCTAATAAACCAATACCACCATGAATATTACGTTCTTGAGCTGCATTCCAAACCATTTGTAAACCAGCTTCTCTTGAACCTTTAAAACCAACAACTGATAAAACTTTACCAATACCTTGAGGAATTAAAGATAAAACGACTTGTAAAATACCAAAACATAAATTAACACCAGAATGAATATATTCATCAACTGAGGCAACATTTGGATTACCAAATTTTAAAACATTATTAATATTAATATTATCACTATTATTTTTAAAACCTAATTCTGTTCTTAAAGAATTTGAAACTGGAGGATTACCAATATGAGCACCATTAATTCTATCAACTCTCATATGATAAGCTTTATCTAAATCATCAATAATTTTTTTATCTTTAATTTCTTGTTCTGTTAAAGGTAAAGGTAAATCAATAAAATTACTACCTGAATTTGAACAATCAGGATAAGAATCTAAATCTGCTAAAGCTGAAGAAGATACATTATTTGGAGTTTTTAAATTTTTACTAATTGAATCTAAAGTTTGATAAGCTCTTCTTAATTTTAATAAAGCTTTTGCACCTTCCATAAAATTTTCACTTAATAACATTAATAAAGCATTTAATAAATTTGATTCTGCATAAGCAACTGCAAATTCTGTACCTGGTGGATAAATTTGTGATGATTTAATTTTATTTTTTTCAGCATTTGATTTTTCCTTCCAAGACATTGATTCAGCTTTTGATAAAGTTTCAGATGCTTTTTTCATTGTTTCAGGTTCAAAACCTAAAGTTGCTTCTAAAAATTGAACAACACCATAAGCTAATTGAGAAATTGCAATATTATCATGATCATCTAATAATTTAAAAGCTTCTTCAGCTCTATCATCTAGAACATAATCCATTGCTTTTAAAGCTCTCTCTAATTGCAGTGCTTGATTTGCAATTTTTAAATTAATTTCATCTTGATTTAAAGTTGGTGAACTTTTAAATCCTAAAACTCTAAACATTTTATTTTCTTCAATTATCTAATTAATCGATGAGTAATATATATTAATAAAGATATGATGAATATATATAAATATATATATATATATTATATATTATATATATAAAGATATATTTATAAAGTATAAAAAAAAGAAATTAATTAAACGGAGTTGTACAGATCAAAACTGTTAAATATGAATGCAAATGTAAATATTAAATATAAATTTGTTATTATAACAATAGGAATTTACACACATAGTAATTACAATACAAAAAAAAAGGAAGCAAAGAACGTAAGAAAAATTCATTAAACTAAATAAAAATATTTCTCAAACAAACGCGTTTTTTACCGGTTTTAATTAATTTATTCTAGTGTACAGAAGTTTTGAAAATAAATAATTATTGATATTGATTATATATATAGTATATATATATATATATATATGATTTAATGATCACAACTTTCTGATAATTCAAAGCAATTAATGTAGAAAGACAAGTAAGAACTAAATTAAAAGACTATTTGTGAAAAAGTGTTAACGAAACAAGTATATAATCAGAGAGGAGAAATAATGAAAATATGAAATTGTTATATATAATATATAATATATATAATATATATAATATATATAATATATATATAATATATTCCGTAAACGTGTTGTAGAATGTATTAATTAAAAATATATAATATTGAATGGTCATTATTTATTTATTTATTTATTTATCAATCTATTCAATATAGCTTTAAAATTTAAAGTAAGAGAACACCTGTACACCCTATATTACAGTATTAAATATTATAGCAATATATGGAAAACACGGGCTCCTACATTTTTCGCACTTTACGTTCACGACAATAAATGATGTCATGCATTACTCGAAATTACGGAAATAAATTTAATTTTAAACGGCTTTAACAATAAATTTAAATTTAAATTTAAATACGAAAATTTAAATTTAAATACGAAAATTTAGTTTTCAGCTGAGGAAAGGAAATAAAATCAATTCAGAAAATAAAAAAGTCTGACCGCTCAGCCGCAAAGGAATTCAAATTGTCAAGTTTCAAGCCAAAAAATGAAAATGTGTGAACTGAACAATTGAAAGCCATCATCATTTTTTTATGTTATGTTATGTTATGTTATATGTTGTTTGTGTGTGTGCGTTCGGTTTCGGCGGTGTATTTTACAAAAGAATCTCGCTTATTTCCTTTTATCTGACTTTACAACCAGAACAGACTATACGCTTTTTTTTATGTTATTATTTTATTTACTATTATAATTATTTTTTTAGTATTATATTAGTATACATTATTTTTCTTACGTATATCCTCCATTTAAACTTTTATTTTAACATCATTATTATATTCAAACATATTTTAGATATCTTTATCATCAAATTATCATCTTTATTTATAAACTACTTTTATTTGACCCTTATTTAACACAACTTTTATCCACTTTTTATTTTATATATCACTATAGTTAATAATAGTGTGAAGTTGATAACGTGTTAAAAAATTTTTTTTGTCACATATTGCAAAAAAAAAAAAATATTTAAGTGACATATCAATTTACTTAATAGCTGAGCATTTATTTATTTATTTATTTATTTAATTTAAATTAATTAAATTAATTAATTAATTACTTATTTATATATATCTAATCTCATCATGGAAACGTTATCTTCACAACCTGTAAACTCAAATAAAAGAAATTTAGCAACTGCAATATCTCAAAATGATGAAAATTTATTACACTCAGATGATAGTTTAGACGATAAAAACAACAACAACAACAACAACAATAATAATAATCTTGAAAATATTGGTGTTCCATTAAAAAAAGTTGCATCATCAAAATCGTCTAATAATTCTAATAAACCAAGACCTCATGTTTGTCCAATCTGTACAAGAGCTTTTGCTAGATTAGAACATTTAAAAAGACATGAACGTTCTCATACAAATGAAAAACCATTTCAATGTGCAGCTTGTGGTCGTTGTTTTGCTAGAAGAGATTTAGTTTTAAGACATCAACAAAAATTACATGCTTCATTACCAACTAATAATAGATCAAATATTCAAAGAAAGGGTAAAGCTCAAAAATTATCTCAAAAAGATGGTGAAGTTGTTAGAGATTATTTAAATGATAATATTAATATAGTACGAAATAATACAAGTGTTAAATTACCCGTTGTAAATAATAATAATGAAATTAATCCATCACCAGTGATTAGTAATTCAACAGCTAGTAATAATAATTCTTCAATATCTCCAATATCTGAAAATAATTTAAATAATAATACAATGCCTATTTCTTCAATGCTGTCAAATTCAAATTTATATAATTTAAATCAAAGTCATTCTTTACTATCAAGCACAAATAATCCTTTAATTCAAAATCAAATGGATTTTTTTAATTCAAATATCATAGGTTCAGGTATAACCAATTCTGCTGTTTATCACTCCCCAAATTCAATTAATGGTATGATGTTTTCATCTAATATTTATAATAATGATAATAATAATAATAATAATAACAATAATAATAACAATAATAATGATTCAAAACCTTTAAGTCATAATGAAATAACACCAGAAAGCCAAAAATTATTGGACAAAAGTAATTCTGTTCAAAGTAATAATTCAATAACTAATATTAAAAATAAGAATAATAACCAACTTACAACAACTAATAACAAATCTAATAATAAAAATACTAATGAATTAGGTGATGAAAGTGAAGATTTAGATTCTGATTTAGATAGTGAAAATTACGATTATAATAATCCAAGGGCAATGTATTCTCATGATTTACCAACTTTAAATGATGAATCACAAAATTCAAATTTTAGAAATCATAGACATGCTTCATTTTCAGCAGCTGCTTCATCTTCATATACTGGTTTACCACCAGATCAAAGAATACCACATAATAAAGATATGGAAGAATTAGATAAAGAAGCACCTCAACAAGTTAATTTTTCATCTCCTCAATTAACTTTTAAACCAAATAGTGAACTGGGTTATTTGGATTTAGATATACTGGATAATTTAGATTTAAATGAATTAGGCCTGGATTTTTCTTCAATGAATTTCACAATAAATCCAAATAATAATAGTAAGGTTAAAACTCCAATTTTTACAAACAATCCTAATAATAGCAACAACAACAATAACAATACCACAACTGAATCTCCAAACCCTCCTGAAATAAATTTACAAAAAGTTTTCTCAAATCCACAAAGTGGTGCAGCTTTACAAAAAGTTCTATCTCATCCACGTTCAGGTCAAGCATTACAAAAAGTTTTATCACATCCAAATTCAGATTTAGCATTACAAAAAGTTTTATCTCATCCTGAACCAAATCTTGTTATTGAAAAAGTATTATCTCATCCTTTAGATACAGATTGGTTTAATGAATTTATAAATGCTCCAATTGAAACAAATTTCCCAATGGTTTCAGATCATATAGGTTTTACTGATACACCTGATGCAACATCACCAAATGATTCAATGCTTCAGAATTCAAATAATATAATTAATAACTTAAATAATCCAGTTAATATCTCACCAACTAATTTAAATGATTTAAAAAATTTATTTAGATCAAGACAAATTGATTTATCAAAACATATACCACATCCTTATCAAAATCCAACAATTCCAGGTCGATGTTCAGATGCTGTTAGAAGACATATTATGACAAAATATAACTTAAAACAACAACAATTTCCTCAATTAGATGATTTAAATCATTATTTAGCATTATATGAATTAGAATTTAGTAAATATTTCCCATTTATTCATATTCCTTCATTTAAAATTGAAAATAATTTAGATCAAATACCTTTAATGTTATCAATGGCAGCAATTGGTGCATTATATTCATTTCATGCTAGAAATTCATCAACTTTATTTAATTTTTCAAGATTTTTAATTCATAATTTTATGGAAGTTCAAATGAAATTAAATCAATTTAATGATATACCATTACATATAACTCAATCTTTAGTTTTACATATGTTTTTAGGTATGTTTCATAATGATTCTGAAATTACAAAATTAATTTCAAGACAATTAAATTCATTAGTTTCATTAGTTAAAACAACTAAATTAGATATGCCATTGGAAAGTTTACTTTTACCACCTTCAATTAATCATGATTTAACAAATTCAACAGATTTAGATTTAATTGAATCATGTTATAAATATTTTATATTAGCTCAATCAAGAATTAGAACAATTCATGTATTACATTATATTACAGTTTTATATGGTTGTTTAACAGATTCAAAAGTTGAAATGTCAGCTGAAAATATTGAATCTGGTTCACCATGTTCATTTGAAGAATTATGGAATTGTAAAGATTTTAATGAATGGAATTTAGCATTAAGAAATAGAAATTTACAAATTAATTCTAAATTTACTTTAATTAGATTATGTAATGGTCATTCATATAAAGAATTATGGAGAAATTTACAAAATTTATCATTGGATAAAGATATAGGATTAAGAGGAATGTTATCATTGTTATTATCAATTAATGAATATATTCATAGAGAATCAATGGAATTAGAACATGATCATCAAAAAACAGATGGTGCAAAATTAGCAGAATGGAGAATGGAACAAAGACCATATATTGAATCAATAATTAAAATTTGGGAGAGTTGTTTTATTAGAAATGGTGGTGTTTTATTACCAAGAGGTCAAAATATTCATATCGTTAATTCAAGTTGTGTTTTAAAATTAACTTTACCTTTACTTTCATTTGCAAAAATTAATAAATGTATTTATATTTCTTCAGTTTTATCACATGTTTGGAATAGAGATTGGAATGTAATGAATCTTGAAATTAAAAAATTAACAAGAGATGTTGAAGCTTTACGTGATTCTGTTAATTATTCACTTGATATAATTAATTTATGGATTGAAATTATAAGTATTACTAATGATGCAGAGAAGACATCAATTAGAACTCCAATTTTCTTTTTAACATGTTTATTTACTTCTACTTTATTAATTTCTGAATATTTATATGTTACAGAAGTTTGGGCAAATAAATTCTTATCAAATCAAAATAAAGATAATGATTTAACGACTGCTGATCGTGTTTTATGGTTACGTGCTGAAAAAATTTTCAAAAAAATTGAAAAAAATTTGTTACCATCAGGTTCAAATAATCATTCTTATTCTGAATTTTTAAGAATTCAAGCAAATGGTGCATTAGATGTTGATATACTGGATGATGAAATTGCAAGATTAGCTTTAGAACCTGGTGATTTAAAACCAATTGCAGAAATTATTAAAAGTGGTAGGCTAAGTAGTAGATGTCTCTCATTAGGTGTTAGAATATTGGCTGATGCACCTGTTTGGCCAATTGCCTTATTGTTTGCAGAGGCATTGAAAGCAAGGGCAATCTATATTCATAAATGTTCAACAACATAAAGATTTTATTTATTTTATTTATATAATTTCAGGAAAACTAAAAAATAAGTAATTAGCATCAAATTGTATTCATTAGTTTTATTAATTAATTGAGTTAGTTATTTTGTATATTATATACTCGATATTTTATAAAAATATTTTCATTTCATTTACTAATTTCATAAGATAGTTCGTTAAATTATGTTATAAAATTGTGTATAACTTATATATTAAATATGTACATACATGTTGATGATTTATTGATTTTTACATTTTAAGCTGATATTTTAGTTATTTTAGAATGAGGCTCTTCCTCTTTTTCTTCTCCGCTTTTTTCATCTTCTAATTTCCTTTTCTTCGAATCTAGTATCTCTTCTTGTTCTTTATTTTTCTCTGCTACTCTATGCAATTCTTCTTTAATTAATTCTTTGCCTTCAATACCATCTACTTTTCTAAAATATGGTTGTAGTCTCCAATAAGGAACTTCTCTATATCTACCACCCCATTCTTGAACTTCTCCAATCTTAATTTCATCCAATTCTTCAATGTTTTCCTTTTTGAAAATATCATCAACAATGTTTTCCATCATTACGATAATTTTTTCAATTTCTTCAAATGATGAATTTTTAGTGAGTTTTGCAATTTCAGATCTTACTTCGGTATGATGAGGTAAAAATGTTTTAAGTGCTTTAAACATATGTGTTTTCATACATCTTTTAGATTCAGTACCTTTACATGATTTAACAATATCAAAATATTCCCTCATAAATTTATCTACTCTTGGGAATATTTTTTCTTTATCATTATCTTTTGTCCAAAAAACACCTGGATTACAAAGATTTGCCTCAGCACTCATTACAGCATCACATCCAATTTCTTTTATACATCTATCTATATCATCTGGATATAGTATATTTCCATTTGAAATAAATACAGTACCCTCAGGTAAATTTTCCCTTAAATATTTAACTAATTTCCAATTTGCCAATCCTGTTTTTTGTCCTTTCATATCTCTGGTTCTACCATGAACTGTTAAAAATTTTGCTCCTGCATTAAGGCACAATTTTGCATATTCTAATGATTTTGACCAATCATCAAATACTCTAATTTTAGCAGTAACTGGTAATTTATCACCCAATTCAACTGCTAGTTTATTAATTAATTTAAAAACTAAATCCCATTCTTCCATTAAAAATGAACCATAATGTCCCTTTTTAGCAATACCTTGAGGACAACCAAAATTAATATCGACTGCATCACATTTACCAACAACGTAGTGTGCTGCTTTAAGTAAAACATCTGGATCATTGGCACAAAATTGAATTATTAATGGTCTATCTAATCCTTCTTGACCATCCATTTCACATAAAAATTGATCTCTGAATTTCTTATCTTCACTAAATAATCTTGAATGTAACATTGGTGAATAACATAGTTGGGCACCATACTTTCTTGAAATTAATCTCCAACCTAATTCTGATCCATCAACCATTGGGGCAACTATTTTTCTTGGCTGACCAAGTTTATTAAATAAGTCACGACCACTTCTAATGGATTTTTCCAGATTTATGTTATTGGAAGGTATTATTTCATCAAGTTTCTCGATTGTTTTTCCGGTCATTTTTGTGTTCCAAAAGGATGAAATATTAAATAATTTATTTACGCTTGATACAATATTAACAAACGGTTTCATTAGTGAAATAAAAAGAAAGAATTATAATCATGTATGAAATAGGTAATATACTATCTTAAGAAAAATGAAAAATTCATGTTGCAAAGCTTCAAAAAAAAAAAAAAAAAAAAAAAAAAAAAAAAAAAAAAAAAAAAAAAAAAAAAAAAAAAAAAAAAAAAAAAAAAAATAGAAAAAATATTAAAAAAAAAGAAAAGAAAAATATACTTAACGGCTGTGCTACAAAGATTACGTAACCATAATGATATTTTTCAATATTTGAAATATCTCGAATTAAATTACTAGACACCCTATATTAGACGACTTAGCATTATAAATACCATAATTTCATTATTTGTCTTTATGAGTTTAGAATGTTGTCTTAAGATATTAATATTATAATTGTTAATAAGTAATCAAAGACAATGCTTAATTCAAGATTTCTTGTATTTACCTCAAGAAGAAGATTTTCTGGTTCAATTGTGAACTCACAATCCCAAATTTCAACCTCATTGCTTAAACTTTTAAATAAACATGATATTAAAATTACAGAAGCCGACGGTAAAAAAGATTTTGAAGAACCACTTTTAAAGCATTTACAAAAAAGAGGACTCGTAGAAACTTGTGTAAATGAGAATCAACTTTTGAAAGATACTGAAGAAAAAACTCTTGGTTTATATTGTGGAGCTGATCCTACTGCAAAATCATTACATTTAGGAAATTTATTACCATTGATGGTATTACTTCATTTTAATTTACGTGGTCATAGAATATATCCATTAATTGGAGGTGCAACAGGTGAAGTTGGTGATCCATCAGGTAGATCAACTGAAAGATCTGAAATGGCTAAAAATACCCGATTAGATCATATAAATAGGATCTCAAATCAATTTTTAAATTTTTTTAAAAAAGCAATTGAATATGGTAAAACTAGAAATTTAGAGATTGAAAATTTGAAAATTGGAAGTCAGGAACTTAAAAATAATCGTGATTGGTGGAAAGATATGGGTATGCTTGAATTCTTAGCTAAATATGGTAGACATATACGTGTAAATCAAATGCTTAGTCGAGAATCTATTAAAAATAGATTAAATTCAGAACAAGGTATTGGATTCAATGAATTCACTTACCAATTATTACAAGCTTATGATTTTTATTATTTAAATAAAAATTTTAATGTTGATATTCAAGTAGGAGGTAATGATCAATATGGTAATATTGTTGCTGGACTTGATTTAATCACCAGAATGAGAAAGGCTGAAGAATATAAAAATAAGAATGAAATTTTTGGTATTACCGTACCACTTTTAACAACTTCAAATGGTGTTAAATTTGGTAAAAGTGCAGGTAATGCTATTTTTATTGATAAAGAATTAACTTCATCTTATGATATTTATCAATTTATGTATAACACGACTGATGAAGATATCAAAAAATTTTTATATAAATTTTCTTTACTTCCAACTTCAGTAATTGATAAAATTGTTGCTATTCATGATTTAGATAAGAAATCTAGATTAGGTCAAAGAGTTTTAGCAATTGAAATGTGTGATTTAATTCATGGTGATGGTGAAGGATTTAACAATTATATTATTAGTGAAATTTTATTTAGTAAAGTTAACATCAAAGAAAATTTTAGGGCTGATGAAATATTAAATGCTTTTAAAAATCAAAATATGATAACAGAGATATCAAGAGATGATTTAAAACAATTAAATATTATTAATCTTTTACATAAAGTTACCAAAGGTGAGAAATCAAAATCTGAATTAAAAAGAATGATCAAAGGTGGTTCAATCTATATCGGTAACACTAAAGAAGGTAAAATTTCAGATGGTGATTATTTAATCAATTTTGAAACAGATGTTATTGAAGATAAACTTTTATTATTAAAAATCGGTAAAAAATATTACATCATTGAAATTGTATAAAATATTACTTGTATGTAGATTTATAGAAAATTCTTGTATATACTAAAATATCTATTAATTGAATTGTTTATGAACCACCCCCTTTACTATGTCTAAATAGTTTCATACTTATCCATGAATCGACTGCCCATATCCACAAAATTACAAAGATTAGAAAGAAATATAAAATATAGTAATTATCAACAGCATTACTATTTTGCTGGTTTATATCATTAATTATAACATTAATCCATGATATTGATTTCAGACTTTCCAAATAATAAGGATCAAACTTAAAACACCACTGCCATAAGTTAAATATTGTTCCAATTGATATTGTAAATACTAACCAAGTAATTACTATTATCATATATCCATAAACTTTTAGATTTTTAATATATTCATGTTGTTGTTCATTATCGTTATCTTCACCATAAGTGTTACTTGAAAGAGCATTTTCTCTTATCGATGAATATGAACTATTTGATCTATAGTGTTTCTTATAATTTGAATTATTTTTATTATTCCTGTTTATAGTTTTAGCTTTGTGTTGTGATACTAATTTTTTAGGATTTTGAAATCGTTTGTGTAAATTGAATACATCATTTAAAGCTGCTGATTCCATTGGTCCATTAAAAACTGGGTGGGTTATTATTCTATTATTTATAGTGATCACCAAAATAACACATCAATTGACATTATATGTTGCCTTAAAAGTGGAATTAAATAAACGGAGAAATGAAAATATCTATGACAGCATACGCGTATATATATATATATATATATGTATATATGCAGATAAATAAACTGAAGAAACAATGCTTTTTGTTTGATCTAATTTACTTTGCAATAAACATGTTTTTACTACGTTTTACACATATTGTTTTGAACCTTACTTGTTTTACTGACAGTTATTATAGGGTATAAATTCTTCGTAAGATAAACCGTTAGCAAATTCTCAGTAATTCTAAGCTCAAACTGTGATTATTATTTTAAATCTGGAATGAAATATTGCCCAAAGTTTATCTTATACGAAAATTCATTTAATTCTTGTAAAAGTCCACTATTTTTCTGGTTAAACACTCCAAATTATATCTTTTGGATGAATTAATTATGTGAAAATCAACTTATAGTTGATATTGCAAAAGTTTGACCAAGTTTAGTTAATTTTAATTGCTCGCTATTTAGCATTTACACGTTTTCTTAATATATAAACTCTATATTGTTTGAAAGTATCGTATCTTTATTTATCAGTTGTTACCAAATTTGAGATAATGCTTTTTTTTCTTGTATTCATCTCCAAATTTATAATTTCAAATGTCTTCTATAACTGATTTGTTTGATTCAGAATTTAAAAATCAATTCGAATCAAAAATATATGATGGAAGAATACATCTTTTAAGAAATACATATAACAAAATCAAATCCAACAATAATCTATTAGTACAATGTCAACAAATTCCATTTATTAGGCAAATACTTGGCTTGTCCAATTTATTACACCCTTTATTAGATGATGAAAAAATGAAAGTTATTGATATTGTTTTAGAATCTGGAATTTATGATAAAGTTAATAAAATTGAATCAAAAAATGAAGAAGGCTTTGATTATATTGATCAATTGGTAAAAGAACTTTTAAAATGGTTTAAAGAAGAATTTTTTACATGGGTTAATAAATTACCCTGTTCAAAATGTGATAATAAAGATGATAATAAGATTCAATTGATGGGTGCCTGTAAACCATATAAACCTGAACATTTTACTGGAAAAGCCTCTAGAATTGAACGATATAAGTGTTTGAAATGTGGAAATATCTATGAATTTCCCAGATATAATGATATTAAGACATTATTAGATACTAGAAAGGGAAGATGTGGCGAATGGAATAATTGTTTTATTGCTATTTTAAGGTCATTAGATATAAGCATCAGATACATTTGGAATGCAGAAGATCATGTTTGGTGTGAGTATTATAGTGATAAACAGAATAGGTGGATTCATCTTGACTCTTGTGAAAATTCATATGATCAACCATTACTATATAATTTAGGTTGGGGAAAGAAAATGTCTTACGTATATGCAATACATCCATATTATATTGTTGACGTTACAAATAAATATCTAGATCCTAACAAACCAGAACTTAGATTACCAAAGGATAAGGCTCCTGCAATGTATTTGGAATCTATGTTATCTTTTACAAATTGTGGAAAACTGCTTTCTACCACAAGGGAAGACTTTTCAGTTGTGACTTCACAGCTTATAGCAGACTATCGTAATAGCCAACCTAACAAGACCAAAATGAGTGAGAATGATAGTAAAATATCAAATTTACTGGCAAGACAAAGTGGAAGCATTGAATGGACAA
The DNA here is from genome assembly GCA_030570435.1 of Pichia ethanolica. Classification (NCBI taxonomy): domain Eukaryota; kingdom Fungi; phylum Ascomycota; class Pichiomycetes; order Pichiales; family Pichiaceae; genus Pichia; species Pichia ethanolica. Next base: position 16,279 of record JAJLVP010000016.1, on the reverse strand, counting down.
GTCAACGTGGTGAAGCAGGTGAGAAATAGAATATGAAATAGGTTTCATTTTTTCAATTTTTTTTTCAAAAACTTTGACAATTTGATTCAAAAAAGCTAAATAATAACGATTATCGATTTTATATCTACCACAATTTTTTTAGTGTAATTTTTTAGATTATATCAAATGTAATTATAAAAGTATGTAATGTTGCTGTTATTCATTGATTTACAGAGTTTTGCTTCATGTGCCGTGCCATACATTTTGCAGATTTTTTCTTTTTCTAGTTTTTTTTTAGTTTTTTTTTTTTTTAGTTTTTTGTTCTCAAAGAAGACTATCGACCTTTTGAGAAACTTCTAAAATTTAATTTTTTTTATTTTTTTTATTTTTTTTATTTTTTTTATTTATTTTTATTTTTTTATTTTTTTTATTTCTTTATTTTTTTTTCCTATTTAAAAAAATAAATATTTTTCAAAATTTTTAACTTCTATCTGATCACTTTTTCAATAAAAAGGACTTAGACTGTAAGGTTTACTTATCTTAAATAAGAAAACATTACAAAGATAATCAAATAAATATATTTGGTTCTAGTTTTGAAGTAAGTTCACATCTACTTTTATAAAAAGGAGATATTTGTTTTTTTCCCAAAAATAAGAAAAAAAATACTAACATTTTTTTATTATTTCTTTCAGATATGAATCAAATTGAAAATAAATTGATCTTTGACATCAAGAAGTCAAAAGATGTTTATGCTAGTTATAAACAATTTTACAAGAAAAAGAATATTCCTTTTCAATATAGTTTTAACAAAGCATTATCAAATGATGAAAATTTGTCTAACTTAAGTATTCATTTATTAAATCCAAATGCTTGTTCATGTGATATGTTTGCTTATAAACCATTGATTATTGAATTGGCAGCTAGACTTATTTTTAATCCAAAATTAGAAAGAATATTCTTAAAAGATATTACTGAAAATTACTTAATTGAAGGTTCTCAAGTTTTATCTTCATTATCAGTTATTATGTCATATACTAAAGAAATATCAATTTTGATTGAACATTTTCTTACAACAAAAGATTTTTTCCATTCATTGAAAAATTGCTCCGCATCTATTTGTCAATCTGAATTACAATTAATTTTATTATCATTTTATAGATTATTAGTTGCAGACAGACAAAAATTTTATAAATTTGTCGATCCTCAAATTTTACATTCCATTATTTTACTTGAATCAACATCCAATATCAATAAATATTTATCAATTCTTATTTTATCAAAATATTTATTCTTCTCTGAAAATGCAAAAATTCAAATGATTGAACAAAATGTCAATCAAGAGGATTTAATCGGTATTTTAGATGGTGATTCAAATATTAATTATAAATTTTTAACATTACTAGAAGCTCAGAGACTATCCAATTTATCCAAATTATCCCCGGTAGAAGATTGTTTTGATGAATCTATTTACACAGTAACTTTTAATGAATCCGATCTTTCACCAGGTGTTAGTATTATTTCAGGTGTTATGATACCAAATTTAATTTCATTACAATCGTCAAATTATCATACGACTAAGACAGACTCTTCAACATTCGTTGAACTCCCAAAATCTATTAGTGCAATTAGATCTTTTGCTGAGCACACAAAAAAATCTGAGCCAATTTTATTAACTGGTTCCGCCGGTACTGGTAAAACCTTTCTTGTTAATGAAATGGCCAAAAGATTAAATATTGATTCCACAAATAATTTAGTTAAAATTCATCTTAATCAACAGACAGATTCAAAAAGTTTACTTGGTACATATACATCAGGAACAAAACCAGGTACTTTTGAATGGAAAAATGGTGTTTTAACAACTGCTGTTAAAGAAGGTAAGTGGGTTTTTGTCGAAGATATTGATAAAGCCCCAAATGAAGTCTTATCCTTGTTGATGGGTTTATTAGAGCATAGAGAAATTACTTTACCATCAAGAGGTGAGGTTTTAAAAGCGGGTAATGGATTTCAATTAATTTCAACAATCAGAACAACACCAGCAAAAAATAGTGAAATTCATTTACCCGATATTATTGGTTTACGTTTATGGAACGTTTTAAATTTACCGGATTTGGATGAAAAGGACTTGAAAACAATTTTGAATAAAAAATTCCCATTGTTAACTCATTATTCAGAGATATTTATCAAATGCTATTTTTCAGTTAAGAATATTTGTGATTCTCGTAAATTTGTTTCAATGAATAAAGGTGCTCAGTCGAAGCAAATTTCTATAAGAGACTTAATGAAATTTTGTAGAAGATGTGAACACATCTTTGAACTTAATGACGTTAAATCATCCGAGGATTTAATTCACGATGATATATTTGACATGATTTTCCAGGAAGCTATTGATTGCTTTACAAGCGCAATCGTTGAGGAAGACCCAATCGAATATTTAATAAGAGAAATTGGTTCCATATTAGAAATCCCAACTTCAAGAATAAATTTACAGTTATCAAAGCATGTTCCAATAATAGATAATTTTGAAGATTCGATAAAAATTGGTCGTGCCTATATTGAAAAGCACAAAATAATAGGTTTACACAAATATCAAAATAAAGTTGCTGTTGGTAACACTACTTCCTTTGCAACGACGAACCATTCTGCAAGATTAATGGAAAAAATTGGTGTAGGTGTTTCAATGTGTGAGCCAATTCTATTAGTTGGTGAAACGGGTACCGGTAAAACTACAGTCGTTCAACAAATGGCTAAATTGTTAAATAAAAAGTTAACTGTAATAAATTTATCTCAACAAACTGAAATAGGTGATTTACTTGGTGGTTTTAAACCAATTAATGCTAAAACAATTGCATTACCCTTAGAGGAAGATTTTGAGCAATTATTTGCTCGATCATTTTCAACAAAGAACAATGCTAAATTCCTTAAGTTATTATCAAAATGTTTTAATAAATCTCAATGGAAAAATGTATGCAGACTTTGGAAAGAAGCATACAAAATGGCCAAATCAACATTTGAAAAATCAGATGTTGAAGAAAACTCAAACAGAGATGATGACCAAACCCAAAAGAAAAAAAGAAAACTCAATGACTTTGAAAAAAGTGAAATTATGAAAGAATGGGAATTAATGCAAACAAGAGTAAATAATTTTGAAAAACAAGTGATTGACATGAAAAATTCTTTTGTTTTCAAGTTTGTCGAAGGTTCATTGGTTAATGCAGTTAAAAAAGGTGATTGGCTTTTGTTAGATGAAATGAATTTAGCTTCACCTGAAACATTGGACAGTATTTCTGATTTATTGGCCGAACAAATGGAACAAAGGAGTATTCTGTTGTCTGAAAAGGGTGATATTGAAAGTATTAAAGCCAATCCTGATTTTCGTATTTTTGGCTGTATGAATCCAGCAACAGATGTAGGTAAAAAAGATTTACCCCAAAGTATAAGATCAAGATTCACTGAAATTTATGTGGCTTCTCCAGATCAAGATATCCAAGACTTATTGATGATTATTGATAAATATATTGGTAAGTATACCCTTTCTGATGAATGGGTTGGAAATGATGTCGCAGAGTTATATTATGAAGCAAAAAAACTATCTGACAATAACCAAATTGTAGACGGTGCCAACCAAAAACCGCATTTCAGTATTCGTACTCTCACAAGAACCCTCTTATATTCCAGAGAAATTGCATCAATTTATGGCCTTCGTAGATCACTATATGAAGGTTTTTGCATGTCTCTTTTAACATTGTTAGATGCAAGATCTGAACAAATCCTACTGCCACTAATTCAAAAATATACTATTGGAAGATTAAAGAATGTTAAATCCGTCCTTTCTCAGGTACCTGCTGATCCATCATCAACTGACAATGAATATATTCAATTCAAACACTATTGGATGAAGAAAGGACCGGAACAAATCGAATCGCAAGAGCACTACATTATTACACCTTTTGTTGAAAAAAATATGATGAATTTAGTTCGTGCTACAAGCGGGGGCCGTTTTCCTATTCTTATTCAAGGTCCAACTTCAGCAGGTAAAACATCCATGATTAATTATCTTGCCAAAATTAGTGGTCATAAATTTGTTCGTATTAATAACCATGAACATACAGACTTACAAGAATATCTAGGTACATACGTTTCTGATGACAGTGGAAAGTTAATTTTTAAAGAGGGTATTTTAGTTGAAGCACTTAGACATGGCCACTGGATTGTGTTAGATGAATTAAACCTTGCACCAACTGACGTTTTGGAAGCTTTGAATCGTTTACTAGATGATAACAGAGAATTATTTATACCTGAAACACAAGAAATTGTCCGTCCACATCCGGATTTCATGTTATTTGCTACTCAAAATCCACCTGGTTTATATGGTGGTCGTAAAGTTTTATCTAAAGCGTTCAGAAATAGATTTTTAGAGTTACATTTTGATGATATCCCTCAAGATGAATTAGAAATTATTCTTAGGGAAAGATGTAAAATTGCTCCTAGTTACGCAAAGAAAATTGTTGAGGTTTATAAAGAGTTAGGTGTTAAGCGTCAATCTGCCAGATTATTTGAACAGAAAAATTCATTTGCAACCTTAAGAGATTTATTCAGATGGGCTCAGCGTGAAGCTGTTGGCTATGAAGAGTTAGCTGCTAATGGATATATGTTGTTAGCTGAAAGAGTTAGAAGATCAGATGAAAAAATTGTTGTTAAGGAAGCACTTGAGAAAGTCATGCGAGTGAAACTTGATATGGATAAATATTATGCCAATCTGGAAGTAAAAGAATTACTAGAGTTGGACGGACCTGTTATTTGGACAAAAGCGATGAGAAGATTAGCAGTTTTAGTAATGACTTCAATGCAAAATAATGAGCCATTATTGTTAGTAGGTGAAACTGGTTGTGGTAAAACAACTGTTTGTCAAATGGTTGCAAAATTTTTTCATAAGGAATTAATAATTGTCAACGCACATCAGAATACTGAAACTGGTGATTTATTAGGTGCACAAAGACCTATCCGTAATCGTTCAGAACTTCAACAGAAGTTTATTGATACATTGAAACAAGTGGTTTCGAAATTTAATATTCAAGTAGATGATAAACTTACTTATGCGGATGCTATTTCCTATTGGAATGAGTTCTCTCAAAACAACGATGTTGATACTAATGATATACAATCAATAAATAAAATCAAAAATGAATGCGATTCTTTATTTGAGTGGAATGATGGACCATTGGTTACAGCAATGAAATCTGGAAGTTACTTTTTACTTGATGAAATTTCTCTTGCAGATGATTCTGTTCTTGAAAGACTAAATTCTGTTTTGGAACCAGAGAGATCACTTTTACTTGCTGAGAAAGGTACAGATGACATTTCCATTGTAGCTGACCAAGGATTTCAATTTTTAGCAACAATGAATCCTGGTGGTGATTATGGTAAAAAAGAATTATCTCCTGCTCTGAGAAATCGTTTCACAGAAATTTGGGTACCATCTATGGAAGATTTTACTGATGTTAGCCAAATCGTTCGTGCAAAATTAAACAAAGATGTAAAATGTTTGACTGAACCTATAGTCAATTTTTCCAAATGGTATGGTATGAAATTGGGTGGAGGTGATGCTTCATCCGGTGTTATATCTTTAAGAGATATTATTGCTTGGATCACATTTATCAATACTACGGTGGGAAAAAATATACCACATATGGCATGCTTACTTCACGGTGCATGTATGGTTTTCATAGATGCACTCGGTACACATAACACAGCATATCTTGCTGATAATGAAAATAAATTAAGAGAAACAAAAATTGAGTATGTGAAGAAATTATCAGAATTTGCTAAACAAGATCTAATTCCATATTTCACTCTAAATATTGATATTCATTTATCTGACTCTTATTTACGATGCGGTCTATTTGAGATAGAAGTCAATTCTTCTTCATCTCAGGTTTCCTTTAATCTTGAAGCTCCTACAACAGCATGCAATGCCATGAGAGTGATAAGAGCATTACAAGTACATAAACCTATACTTCTTGAGGGCAGTCCTGGTGTTGGTAAAACTTCTTTAATAACAGCGCTTGCTCAAGCTACTGGAAATAAATTAACCCGTATTAATTTATCGGATCAAACTGATTTAATTGACCTTTTTGGATCTGATAGTCCTGTCGAAGGTGGGAAAGCTGGTGAATTTGTCTGGAGAGATGCTCCATATCTAAGGGCCATGCAAAAAGGTGAATGGGTTTTACTTGATGAGATGAATTTGGCATCACAATCTGTTCTTGAAGGTTTGAACGCATGTCTAGATCACAGAGGTGAAGTTTATATTCCTGAATTAGATAAATCTTTTATCAGTCATCCAAATTTTAAGGTTTTTGCCGCACAAAATCCTCAATTGCAAGGTGGTGGAAGAAAAGGTTTACCAAAGTCATTTATTAATCGATTCAGTGTTGTTTATGTTGATATGTTAAATGAAAAAGATTTAAGACTTATTGCTTATCACCTTTATCCCTCTCTAGATAAGTCTATGTGCGATAAAATGATATCGTTCATGTCTATTCTTGAGGAAGAGGTTGTTATTAGAAAGAAATGGGGATCTTCAGGTTCACCTTGGGAATTTAACTTAAGGGATACTTTGCGTTGGTTATCCCTCGTTAAAACACCAGGGTTAACGGATACTGTTGATCCTGCCGATTTTTTCGACCTAGTTGTTCGCCAAAGATTTAGAACAGAAAAGGATAAAAGACACGCAGATGATTTGTTTGAGTCAATATTTGGTGAGATAAAGAAAAAGGATCCATACTATGTAATACAACACAATTATATTCAATGTCAAAATGCTTTATTAAATAGAAATAATTTGGTACAATATCGATCAGATTCGAAATTATATTCCCTTCAATGCAATACTCCTATTTTGGAAACAATATTTCGTTGTATTCAGCAGGCTTCACCTTTGATTCTTGTAGGTGCTTCTGGTTCTGGAAAATCATCATTAATTAAATTTGCTGCAGATGTTATTGGAGCAAAAGTTTATGAATTTTCCATGAATAGTGATATTGATAGTATGGATATTCTAGGTGGATATGAACAAGCAGATTATACAAGAACATTTTCTAGATACTCGTCAGAAATAATCGAATTTTTGTATAAGCTTATTTCAGTGAATTCACAATTAGCCAGTAACGAGTGTAACATAATTGTTCAGATATCCACAAAGTTAGTGAAAATGTTAAGTGATAAAAGTCTTTCATTAGATAATATAAATACAGTTTTATCTGATATGGAAGATCTAAATAAGGTTATACAAAATGCGGAATGTCTAGCATTAATACACCGTGTTAAAGCTATTGCTCAATCTATTAAATCAGATGAAATAAATATTAATTTTGAATGGTTTGATGGCCTCTTGGTTGAAGCTGTCGAAAAAGGTTATTGGTTGATATTAGATAATGCTAATTTATGTAGTCCTTCAGTATTGGATAGGTTGAATTCTTTACTTGAAACAAATGGATCATTAATTATCAATGAATGTACGTTGGATGATGGCTCTCCAAGAATAATAAAAACCCATTCAAATTTTAGACTATTTTTAACATCAGATCCAAAATACGGTGAATTGTCTAGAGCTATGAGAAATAGATCAGTTGAAATTTTTGTTGAGCCACTAGCTGAAAGAGCAACTTCATATGATAGAAAAAATTTAGGTATTCCTGTTTCTAATATAGAAGACATCTCGATAAATGAGAAAATGGACTCATTAAATATTGTTTCAATGTGCAGACCATTAACAGCTTTTACTGATCCTAATGACAGTTCTTCCATGCAAACTTCTCTATTTATTGACTTCTATAACGAAATTTTAAAGAGTCAAAATGTGTTTGACACATCTGTTTTCTTACAGTTTATACCAATATCATTGATTACTCACATTTCTGAGATATTAGTTTCAGCAACGGACTCACCAGAATTCACTAATTCGTTATTATTTCAGAAAATCCAGAAGCATTTGGAATTCACTCAAGAGTCTGGAATCATAAAAAATATTCAAGAATTGTATAATGAAACGTGCAGTTCATCACCATTACTTCCAATCACTGGTTTTGAAAATTTTTCAAACTTCCCCCTCTCTTGTTTAATAAACAATTCAATTTCAGAATTACTAAAGAAAAGGTGGGTCTCAGTAGACTCTTCAGAAATTTCTTATTTATTTGCCACATTGTCGTTACTTTCAGATGCTTTTAATTTCATGGATGATTTACATAGAAAATCGAAAATTGCGATTGCTTCGGTGCTTAATCCACTACAACAACTTGCTGCTGTTGCCATTGGACGTGAATTGAAAAAGGTTCCGAAGCTTAATGTTTATAAATGGTTAATTCACGTTTTGTCTTTTGTTAGAAATCAATTTTCTATATCAATTAAAACACAAAATATCTTATCGAATCTAAGTTGTTTTAATGGCCTCTTTAGATTAATGGTTCTATGGAAAGATTTTGTATTTGCATCTATTGAGATGAATCACACTGCAATACGTGTTTATCAGGACAAACTGGTAGAATGGTATGAAAAAGAGCATTTATTATTTGATTCCTCTTTGGTTAAGTCCCTTAATCATTTGATTGTTGATTTCAATAAGGAATTAAAATTATCAAGGGGATCATCGATGTCACTTATTTGGAATCACTGCAGGGATTCATATCCCCAAACTGCTATTTCTTGGAGAAATTATGAAAATCTAACACAATTAGCTAAACAATTTGATGAAGTTGCATACGAACAATTTCCAGAAAATATTAATAATGTCAATGAATTTAGAAAGATGTTTGTGGATCTCTTTTTTGCTTGTCTGGAAAAAAATGTTAATCCAGAATTTGATGAAATGATGAGTCTTGTTAAGACAAAAGTTGAAAATTTATCAAATATCACAAACTCATTTTTATCAAAAAGAGCTCATCCTTTTGCTGATAATTTTGTGGACTTACTTGGTTTTGTGGAATCACAATATACAGTTGATAGGAAATGTATTCCGTTAGATTCTGAAATACTAAGTTTATGTTTATTATCTAATAAACAGACAATTGATCTATTAGATTATAGAAAAACAGAGTTATTCAAACCCTATCCAATTGTTATGAAATCATTATGGGGAAGCTCGGGCTCACTAAAGTTACCGTTATTTGACGACTCCTTCTTCAAGTCTACAATGACTTTGGTATCAGATATAGAAAAAACGGAAGGTGGAAACATCGAGCAAACACTATTTGATTTGAAACTTTTTATCTCGCAACTGATCAAACATTCACCTGAGGTATTGGCAGATCATACATCGTATTTTGCTACTATTTTATTTGAATGGATAAATTTCATTAGTTCGATTCATATTGATCTCTTAGACACGGATGAAAATAAAGCTCTTGCAAAGAAATGTTTTGAAGAATCTACAGAATCATCTTTAAAATCGTATTGCGAAATTTTTATGTTAGCTGGTCATACAGCATACTGTGAAATATTTGAAACTTTCCTCATTCCATCATTGAATATATTAAGAAAACCAGCAGAGAGAGATGTGGTTGGAAAGAGTTTCTTCCTAGCATCATGTGGTTTTATAATGCTCTACATGCCGGACTCAGCCTATGATCCAGCTGCTGTTGATCATATTTTATACAACGATTTTGTCAAGTTACAAGGATTGATCACCGATATTAAAGAATCTTTTATAAGAAGTAGAAAAATATATTTTGGTGATAGTGATATTACTGCCGAAAAATATCTCCCTATTATTAAGGAGGATAATATCAATAAGGTTCCTAGGGTTTTCCGTGACTCACATTGTCCAGAACAACTGTTTGATGAGTGGCACTTGTTTTTCAGCTCTTATATTGATAAAACCCACATAGAATTTTTATTGGAAACGGCAATGCAAGTTAATGATAAGGCTCAATCTCAAATTCAAAATTTTATTGAAAATGCATCAAGCTTTGTCCTTCGTTTGAAGGAAAATTATTTAAAATTTTCTGATTTAAATGATATTTTAACGGGTTTCATCTATGGCTTGAAACTTGGATTAACTATGCTACATGATTCGTGCAACAATAGTGTTATTTCTGTTCCATCCTCTTTATGGACATCAGATGCTGCTAAAATTTATTCACCACTTGAAATTAACAAACTGTTTGAAAATACTCAAAAAGCGGTCAAAAATGTCTCGGTGAACGATTTCAATGTTGAAAATATTTACTCTTATTTGTTAACTATTTCAAACGTCTTCTCTGATACCTCATGTAACTATGATTCCGATACATTCAATAAAATTCTTATGGCTTTATATTATCGTTGGTCTTTAAGATTACTCAAACAACAAGAAAAGGAATCAACTGATAATGGAATATACAAATTTGCAGACCCTACAATGGATGCTGAAGCTGATTTTAGAAAGCTCTTTCCAGATTCAAATCAAATAATTGATATAAATGTATCAGATGATGTTACTTCCGAAGATAATTTTGAATCTGTATATTTCAATATTGCAAAAGCATATATGATAAAATTCAATTTCAATATGACTACATCTTTTAATGAAGTAGCTAAATCTTCTATTATTGCATTTAACTCTTTCAAAAAAATTGACTCTGTCACAGGGTCAAGTAAGAATACAGGTTCGATTTTAACATTTATTTTGTCATTGTTACATGATTCTTATATTCAATTTACCAAAGCAAAACCGTCATCTGAAATTGATTTCTACAATGGTTACGACTTTGCTGAAACAAGAAAGGCTGGTATTATAATTAGAAAGCTGCAAGTTTCTGTTCATGAGCTATTGAAAAAATGGCCAGAACATGCTACTCTATCTGAATTGTTTAGAATATGTAAGGAGTTCTTGCAATATTCTTCTTCTACCCCAATTTTCAGATTACTTACAAAAGTTGAACAAATTTTTACGTTTATTGCTGAATGGGAGAAATATGCTCATTCCGGTGTTTCGTTAAGTCAACATTACAAGTCTATTTCTGGTTTGATTGTTTCCTGGAGACAATTGGAATTGGCATCTTGGAAACAAGTCTTTGTTAATGAAGAGAAACAGGTAGAAAAACGTATTGGTAAGTGGTGGTTTCATCTTTTTGAAACTATCGTATTACCTGTAATGAATAACGAAATTTTTGACGAAGAGATTGAAATAAAAATAATTAGTGCAATCAATATATTCTTATCACAATCAACATATGGAGAATTCCGTAACAGGTTGAATCTTCTTGGATCCTTTGCAGTACATATAAAAGCAATGATTCCCGATGTAACCATTCAACATTCTTTGCATAATATTATTTCATTTTACAAACAATTCTTGAATATAGTTGAAGATGCAATCTTATCAACTAAGAAAGATCTCGAAAAGAAAGTTAATGAAATTATACTATTAGCAAGTTGGAAGGATGTTAATATTGACGCATTAAAGCAAAGTTCTCACCGTTCACATCACAATTTATATAAAGTCATCAGAAAGTATCGTGATTGTTTGGTAAAACCAATAAAACCTTTGGTTGAAAATGGTTTGTCTGTATCAGTAAAAACTGTGGCACAATCTCCAGAATTGAATAAAAATTTAATCAGATTACCTGACAATATTTCAGAAGTTACTAAGTTATGTTCAGAAATTGGCACATGGAATGAACGTAATTCCAGAATGAAGAACATCTTGCAAGTTGAGAAGAATATGAATGTTTATTTAACCAGTATTGAAAGTGTGAAATTTAGAAGTCTTCATGAATTTGCCAAGGATATAATTGAACAATCTGAAAATCTCAGAAAGGAGACCCCTAAAGAATTCACTAAAGAGAACAAGAAAATTATTGGATCATTGAAAAACGAGAAGCATAAAGTTTTAAGTGACACAATAAAAAGTTTAAGAGAGATGGGATTGAAACTGCACAAAACTCTGGAAATTCAAAAATCCTTACCATCAGTAACAGCAATTCTTGCTACATCATTATCGTTAGATGACACTTCATTTTCTGGTTGTGACGTATTTTATTTCCGAATTTTGGATTTACTTCCAAAATTGAGGGTTTCTGTTTCTGAAGTTCACTCAGACATTCCATCTTCAGATGCTGAAAAATGTCTTGCCGCTGCAGAAAACCTAATCTATAATTTAACCTTGGATAGAACAGTATTTGTTAAATTTAGCAAATTTAACTCTTCCTTAAAGGAAATATTATTAAATCTAAATAGATTTTCAATAGAAAACACAAATAAAATTTTACCCCTTTCAAAACTCAGCAACCTGCAATTTGTAACTGAACAAGCTGCAAGCTTTGTGAATCAATTTCCTAGAATTTTAGAATATGCTATAGAATCACTGGCCAAAGCCTCAGAATTTAGTAGAGAATCCTATGATTTATCTATTTTTACTGATGCTCAGAGGAACATTAAAAAATTCATCTTCAATTCATTCAAAGTATTAGGTTCTGATGACCTAAAGAAAATTGATGATTTACATAATTTCTACTTAACATTCAAAACTAATATTTCATTGTGGAAAACAAAATACTATAATGCAGCATTTGTTGCTGACTTTGTGGAAGAATGGCTTGCAATCCAAAATTTTGACTTTTGTTATATTAACGAAACCAAAAAGGAAAGCTACAATGTTGATGACTTGGAGAAATCATTCCGTGAATTGTTTAATTCAATTTTAGTGTCTGTTCAAAGAATTTTCAAATACAATGCTGAAGCTGATAATGATGACGAAAATAACGAATATTCTAATTGGTTAATTTCTACCAAAAAACGATTAACCAAATTTGCTGATTTACTTTATCCTGTTTCGATGTTGAAGAAATTTAATAAATGTATTACAATTTTACAAAACATAGAATTTACTGAACATGAAAGTTTATTAGCATCTGCATTAATTGAACATATGTCACCTATAACTCAACATTATTTCAATCTTGTTCAAATTGTTGAATATAAATTGAAAAGCCATTACATTGACGTTTCTAAAGGAACTTTTGAATTGGCTACTATATTACACAATATTTGTACAAAAGGTTTCTGTCAACCTGAACCTCCAACTGATGAAAAGGAGGATAACAATTTGAAAGAAGGTACTGGCTTAGGTGATGGTGAAGGTGCACAAAATAATTCCAATGATGTTGAAGATGATGAAGATCTTAGTGAACAAGCTCAACAACCAAATGAAGATAAGGATAAGGACCAAAACGATGAGGATGAAAATGATGATGCTGTTGATATTGAAGGTGATATGGCTGGTGATTTAGAGAATGCATCTGATCAAGAAAAGGATGAAAATGAGGAAGAAGATAAAGAAGAAGAAGATTTGGACGAAGAAATTGACGATTTGGATGATATGGATCCAAACGCTGTTGATGATAAAATGTGGGATGAAGAGGCATCTTCAAATTCAAAAGAAAAAGAGTCAGAAGAAATGCCTGATAATAGTGATCAGAATAACGATATGCAAGCAATGGAGGAAGAACCTGAAGATAAAAAAACAGATAATAAGGATAATGAGAATAAACATGAGGACCCAGAGTCCCCTGTCGATGATCAAGAGGAGAAAGAGGAAAATGATGACGAAGGAGAGAATGAGGAAGATGTCGGCGAACAGGAAGATGAAGTTAAAAATGAAGAGAATGATCAATTTGATAACATCGCACCAGAAGCCGATGCACTTGAATTACCAGAAGATATGAATTTGGATTCAGATGGTGAGGATTCAGGAGATGAAGAAGAAAATGCTGATAATTTTGATGATAATTTGGATGACGATTCTGAAATGAAAGATGAAGAAAATAATGAAGATTACGAAGAGAATATCGATGTCGAAATGGATAAAGAAGAACCCGAAGAAAATGAAGAAAATGGTGAAGTAGAAGGCACTCCTGTTGATGAAGAAGAAGAAGAAGAAGATGATGTTAATTCCAATAAATCAGAAGATGAAGAGACTGAAAATGGGATGGATATAGATGAGGAAATAAATGAGGATGTCGGAGATGATCATTCCGACGATGAGCTCAAGGAAGGTGATAAGGAAGAGAATGAAGAAAAAGCAAACAAAGACGATTCTAAGGATGAAGTTGAAGGATTAGATGGTACTGAAACTGGTAACAATGATATTGATGATGAAACAGCTGTAAAACAACAATCAGGTTCCAAATCTGAAGGTGCCGATGCCGATGCTGAAGAAGAAAATGAAAATGTTGGTGCTAGTAATGGTGGTGCTGATTTCCAAGAGAAAGAGAACGATGAGAATAATGAAAGCAAAGAAGAAGCGGAAAATGAGGCATCCAGGAATGAAGCTACAGAATCTATGAAACAATTGGGTGATTCTCTTAAGGAATTCCATAGAAGAAGACAGGAAATCAAAGAAGTCACTGATGAAGATCTAGTTGATCAAAAATCTGGTGAACGTCCAGATGAATTTCAACATTTAGAGGGGGATAATGCTGACAATGATACTCAAGCATTAGGTGCAGCAAATAAAGATCAAATTCAATCTATCAATGATGACATGGCAATCGACGATGATGAAGATGATGAAAATAAAATTGACAATAACGAGGAAGTAAACGAATCCAAACAAGATACTGAAAAGTCAAAAGGTGAGAAGCTTGATGAAGAAGATGTTGAAATGAAAGATGCAAATGTGAACGAAGAAGATTTTGCAGGAGAGAAACGTTCCGGTTTTATGAATGAAAGAAAGACTGATTTGAATGAAATTCCAACAAATTTAAATATGGATATTGACTCAGATGATTCAGAAGAAGAAGAAGAGAGTAACGATGATGATAATAGTGAAAGGAATAATATTGACATTCAACATAAGGATAGTCTAAGAGATTACGAAGAGGCAGAAGAATTATGGAAAAAGGCGGATGAAGAAACTCGTGATTTAACATCATCATTATGTGAACAATTAAGACTTATTTTAGAACCAACATTATCAACGAAATTAAAGGGTGATTACAAGACAGGTAAGAGATTAAATATGAAACGAATTATTCCATATATCGCTTCCCAGTTTAGAAAAGATAAGATTTGGATGAGAAGAACCAAACCAAGTAAAAGACAATATCAAATTATGATTTCATTAGATGATTCTAAGTCCATGGCTGAATCACATGCAGTTGATATTGCATTTGAAAGTGTGGCATTAGTCTCTAAAGCTTTATCTCAACTTGAATCAGGTCAATTATCAATAATGAAATTTGGTACTAATTCTGAAGTTGTTCATCCATTTGAAAAACAATTCGGTAGTAATTCAGGTATTAATGTGTTTAGAGAATTCAAATTTGATGACACTAGAACTGATATCAAAAAGTTAGTTTCGAAATCATTAAAAGTTTTCAATGAAGCTAGATCAATGGGTGATTCAGATCTATGGCAATTAGAAATTGTTATATCTGATGGTGTTTGTGAAGATCATGAAACAATTCAAAGATTAGTTAGAAAGGCAAGAGAAGAAAAAGTTATGATTGTCTTTGTTATAATTGATGGTTTAAATAGTAATGAATCTATTCTTGATATGAGTCAAGCTAATTATGTAATGGATGAAAATAATAAAATGAAATTACAAGTTTCTAAATATCTTGATACATTCCCATTTGAGTTTTATGTTGTTGTTCATCATATTAACGAGTTACCTGAAATGTTATCACTAATTTTAAGACAATATTTTACTGAATTAGCATCTTCTTAGAAATTTTACTTTTTATTACGATGTATATTATTCTATTTTACATTTTTTGAAATAGTTTTATTTACTTTTATCCCTTTATTTTTATATATTATATTAAATATTATTTTTGTTATTATTAATATTATTACTACTTTTAAATTTCCAAAAGGAAGGGATAATACATTTACATGATTATTTTTCTTTTCCTTTTATTTCTAAATTACTGTTAGTTCAATATGTCAACCGGAAGTAATAACAGCTTTTAAGATACTTTTCTTACTAAATACATACATGATAATAATGTTATATTAATATGTTAACCCAATCTGCATGTAACTTTGTTGAATTAATATATATATAATATATAATTAATTAATTCGTAATCACGTGCATATATACAATTATATATATATTATGGGGATATGGCAAGAATTTAAACGATGATGACCATATCCCATCACAATCCAAATTAAAAAATAGGTTTCAAATGAAAATATTAATATTAATATTTTGATTTAGTTCATCCTTTTTACTCATATTAAGGATATTTTAAAGTTTAAATTTATATAGTATTTTATCATACAGTTTTTATATAAACATATTTAAATTCGCTTT
>JAJLVP010000015.1:0-76988 GCA_030570435.1 Pichia ethanolica | reverse complement strand
TGATGAATCACCTTCATTATTATTGAACCTAACAGATGCTTTTCTTGACAGTGAATTGAAAAACGCTGACATGGGTTAATACTTTTTTAGTTAATGAGTTATTAAAGTAATAAATATATATATGTTAAAAGTCTACAAAACAGAAAAACATTGAACACTTTCATATAAAATGATATGAAATCACAAATTCAAAAAAAAAGAGAAAATATATAAAAATCTCAATGTGTGATTATGTAAGCGTGCACCGAAAGTTGAATTTTTGTTGATATTTATTTTTTTTAAACTATAAATAAAAAACACATAAGAAACCATAATAAAAGAACGTGAAAAGAGTAAATCATGAAATTGAAAGACAAAGCTATAAATAAAATTAAAGTATATAAATAATGCAAAATGTGTGAATGTATATGTATGTATGTATGTATATATATTGTAATAATATATAATAAAAACCTAATTTTTATATCTCCAGTACTGATCACCCATTGGAAAAGTATTTGGATTTGGATTATTAATTGATAATTGTGAATTATTTGAACTGATAGGGATTGAGTGATGTAAATTTGGTATTGTTTGAGTGGTTGGTACATAGTTCATTGGTAATTTATTTTGAATGTAAAAACCATGTAAATACAAATTCTGATTAGCATAATGATTGAAATTTGTATTATTAATGATATTATTGATATGATTATTAGCTGGATCTGCTTGAATTTGTGTATTTATTGTATTTGGATAAACTATTTGATTATAATTAATTTTATTCATTTGATATGAATTTAAATTATTTATTGAAGAATTAATATTAGATGCAGATATGGTATATGGTTGAAACTTTGTATTTGAATTATGTAATGGAATACTTTGTAAATAATTTTGTCCATTAAAATTATTATTTAAAATTGCAACATTTTTATTAATTGGTTGTATATTTGATGAATATTGATTTAACTGTGATGAATTAGATGGAATTATATAATGATTTGGATAAATTTGTTTATTATTATTATTATTAAAATTATTATAATTTGTAATGGATAAATTATTTGAAAAAGAAGTTGAAGAAGAAATTGAACCAATTGAAGAAGTTGTTGTTGAAACTGTTGAAGTTTCACTAATATTTGAATCATTTGAATTATATTGATTATTAAATTGTTGATAATTTAATAAATTTGGATTATTATTATTATTATTATTACCAGTTTGATAAGGGAAATAAATTTCATTAAATTTATTTAAATTATTAATATTTTCATTATCAATATTATCTAATAATTTAATATTATATTTTCTTTCAAGATATTTTTTCTTTCTTTGTTGTTTAATTAAATATTGTTCATAAGTTGGAGGATTTGGAGGATTTTTTAAACATTGATGAGTTCTATCATATTTAATACAATTACCACATGGTGTTTTCATATCACATTTAATTTTATGTGTCTTACAAGGTCCACAATTATAAGATCTTCTAAATCTTTTCTTCTTAACTTGAGTGGAACTAATTGGTTTAACTTTATTATCATCATTTAATTTAGTTGTTTTATTTGAATTTTGAGTTGAACAATTTGATATTGAAGAACAAGAAGAGGGAGAAGAAGAAGAAAATGAAGAAGATGATGATGATGAAGAAGAAGAAGAACAAGAAGATGATGATGATGATAATGAAGTGCTAGCAGATAAATTTAATTTTTCTTTGGACTTACTAAATGATTTCATACTATAGAATATAGTTGGTTGTTTAAACAATATACATATACGTAAAGATATGTTGTATTTTGTTAGAGAAAAAAAGTTGTTGCAAGGTATAGAATAATAGAAGTATATATAAAAGTATATAAATTAGTATATATATATATATAATAAAACTCAATTAATTTTTTTTCTATTTTATAACTCAATCAAGGCAATAAAACAATAAAAACAATAAAAACAATAAAAACAATAAAAACAATTAAAATAATAATTAGTTTAAAAAGAGGGCAACTAAACGATTTAGTTAATCAAAAAAAAAAAACATAAATTTTATTTTGTTCGGGAAAATAAAAATTATTTTTAAAAGAGACGAATTTAAAACAATAAACATTCTAAAGTGTGAAAAACCATATGCAAAGAAAACTAAACAACTTAATAAAAGTCTAATTAAAAAAAAATCCGACAGTTTGATTATTAATACAATATTTGAATAATTTGAAAATAAAAACTGTAAACTCAATGAGTTTTAGAAAATGGATAATATCTTCATGCAGTCTCTACAAGGAAATGAGGAAATTATGCGAAAACTGATAATACTAGCCCAATCCGGTAAATGACGCAGATGATTTCAATATAAAGGCAAATTAAGATTTACATTGTTAATTGTCGGGTTATTTGCTTGAAATTTGAAAATTTTAAATTTACAAATTGATTTAATTAAAAAATAAGTGAAATACAAACACAGCCCAAACTGATTTACCTGTTTCTATTTTATATTCTTTTTTTTTTTTATTTCTCTTAACGGAATTTATTACTATAATTAGTCTATAATTAGTTAATTGCTTGATTATCGCTTAGGATTTCTTAGTAAATTAATTGCCTCTTAATTTTGCTTTCAAACTTTAAATATTCCCGTACAAATGTATTTTTTTCAGCAATAACAAAAAATTGTTATCAAGAGTTTTTTTTTTTTTTTATTTTGAGTGAATTAAATCAATTTAATTTATTCTCTTTAAAATTTCCCTCTTTTTTTTTTTGTTTTTTTGTTTTTTTGTTTTTTTGTTTTTTTTGGGCAACTTGCATGAAAATATTAACTTTTGTTAAAATTGTTGGGAGTATTTTAAGTTTTAGAAACTTGGTTATTTTATCAATTATTTTATTTCACTCAATAATAATACTCTTAATTCTCCTTTAATAGTCTTCATCATCACTATCGCCTTGCTTCTTGCTTGATTTATTATTATTAAAATGTTGATCTTCCTCGTTCCGTTTAACAAATTTATAAATTCTAGCTTCTCTTTGTTTTGAAATTTTATTGGTTTCACCTAATCCGGCAGTCCTTCTATGTTGATATCCATCAAAAAATTCCCATTCTAATTTACCTGATCTTTCAACACAATAATTAATACTATCCCTTGCAATTTTTTTAACTTTCCATGAATCATATGGTTCTCCACTAAATAATGTAATTGTAATATAATTATTATTATTATTATTATTATTATTATTATTATTATTATTCCTTTGAATTTCTAATAACTTATAAAATTCAACACAACTTTTAAAAAATCCATTTATTAATTCTTGATTTTTAATTATATTCCTGTTAACATCACTAATTTTTTTACCAATATGTGGGAAATTAAAAATTATATTATTAATTATTAAATCTCCAAATATTAATTTACTTTTACCACTACCATTACCATGCTTTTTATTCTTAATATTTAATTTAAAACTTTCACAAATTTTCATACCATTTATTTCATGATAAATCTTATTAACTCCTTTATTTTTTAATTCATTTAAATTCTTTTCAATTAATTCACTACCATATTTCTCATTTAATTCATTAATTGAATCAAATGATGTAGTAATTAAATTCTCAGGTTTAATTAATTGTTTATTAATTATACTTAAACTAAATGAAAAATCTCCATCTCCAATAATTAAAATTCTATCATTAAATTCAAATGGTATAAATGGTTTAATATTTAATTTGATTTCATTTTTAATTCTTTCTTCTCTTTTCTTATTATTCTTATTATTTTTATTATTTTTATAATCTTTACTAATTGCATTCTCTTTCTTTATTCTATATTTTTCTTCATTTTGTTGTCTTTTAAGTGCACTTAAAAGTAATCCTTTACCTTTTCTAGCCATTTCTTTTTAATAAACTGATTAACAATTTAAGTTTCTTACCTTTTATATAAACGTCATTTATACAACATTAAGTGTATTTATTTATATATATTTATTATATAGTTATTTTTTTTTTATTCCAGTGAAATATTTTTTTTTCCTCGCCTTAAGTAGGAAAAACTTTCTCTAATGAAGAAATCGAAAACTCTTCATTTGTTAATGGATCTTTAATTTTAATATTTGCATATTTCTTATCATTTATTTGAACTTTATCACTTAAAAATTTAAAGTTCATTAATTTACCAGATTTTGTAACAATATTAAAATAATCATCTTCATTAAAATTATCATTTATACCTTCCCCCCTTTGAATTCGATCTCTATTAAAAAATATTAAATCTTTAAATGAATAAATATTATTATTAATCAACATAACAGGATCATCAAATAAATTAGATTTAGTTTGTAATGAATATGGTAATGGATAAACAATATTATTTAATTCAATAGAACAAATTGGACATTCTGTATTTATTAAATAATTCTTTTCTTTATTATTAAATTGTTTATTAATAAAATTTTCAAATCCATTTGTTTTAAATTTTGAATTAAATTCACATTGTTTAGTCTTTAAAACAGATCCACCAATATTTAACATTATATTTAATTGTGGTATTTGATTCATACCATAAATTAATCTAAAATTTAATAAAAAATAATCACCTAATTGATCCCAAGTTTTAGGTGATGATAATTGCATAAATAATTTTAAATATGAATTGGTCATTTGAAAATTATTGTTGGATTTACCATTAGAGTAATAATTATTTAAATCAATTTTATTTTCATCATTTTCATTATCATTATTATTCTCATTTTTTCCTTGTTTTAAATCAATAATTGAATTTAACCATATTAAACTACTACCATTCTTAACTTTTTCAAATTTATCTAAAATTTTATTATTATTTGTTAAATATTTCCTTGCAAATATTAATGCATCTTCATAATTACCAAATTCAATTTTTTGTAAAAAATCTTGAAAATTACATTCAAATTCAATATCTGATATAATTAAATTGGGATATTTAATTTTAATTAATTCTAAATTCTTTTTATTTTCAATACACCATTGTTTTAATAATTTTAAATTCTTATTAATTACAATCTCATCATAAATTTTAATACCTTGAATTATAATATCATAATCAATTAATTTATTTAATTTAAAATTATTTAAAAATAATTCTTTATTATTATTAATTAATTTATGATTTCTTAATAAATAATCAATTATTAATAAATTATTCTCTGTTTGATAAAATTCTTTTAAATCATTTGGTAATTGATTATCAAATTGATTTAAATTTAAATTTATATTATTATATTTGTTATATAAATTATTAATTAATTCTAATCTATTTATGCGAATTATTAATCTATTTACAAATTCATTATGTTGATTTATTCTAAAACTTAATTTTTTATTAAAATTTAATTGAATTTCAATTAATTTATTTATTCTCTTAATTTTTTCTTCTTTATTAATATATTTAATTAATTTAATCTTTTTAAATTCATTATTAATAATTAAATTATTCTTTTCAATTAATTTTTGTAAATTTTTAAAATTCTTCTTTAAAACTTCAATTGGAGTTTTAAATTGTGATTTATTGCAATTAATATAAAAATCAGGATTCTTGATTAATTCCATTGTTTTTTGCTTTCTTATATAAATTTAAATAATTAAAAGAATAATAAAAAGTATCAAAAACGGCATATAATCAGGATTTTATGATGATAAGGAATTATATATAGGGGGGGAACTTAAAAAATTACAATGCTCAGCGAAACGCCCTTAAAAAAAGATAATTTGCCAGTTAATAAATAAATAAATAAATAGTTGTTAAGTGCTGATATAAAATTCGTTTATATAATATAATGAATTAAATTTAAAATAATAATAATAAGTTAGTAATAAGTAAGTAAATAAATATAGAAATCAATTAATTGATTTGATTTATTTATTTAATTAATTAATTAATTAATTAATTTGCTAATTTAGCAATAACTGCATCAGTAAATTCAGTTGTTGAAGCAGAACCACCAATATCAGAAGTAACAGTTTTACCTTCAGCTAAAACTTGTTTAGTTGCATTTGCAATTCTTTCAGCTTCTTCATGTAAACCTAAATGTTCTAACATCTTAGTTGCTGATAAAATCATTGCAGTTGGATTTGCGACATTTTTACCAGTAATATCTAAACCAACATGTCTACAACCTGGTTCAAAAACTGCATAATCTCTACCATATGAAGCACCTGGTACTAAACCTGGACCACCAACTAAAGCAGCACCAACATTTGATAAAATTGCACCATACATATTTGGTGTAACCATAATATCAAATTGTTGTGGTTTTGAAACAGCTTGCATTGAAGCATTATCAACAATTAAATCTTTAACTTCAATATCTGGATATTCAGTTTTACCAATTTCTTTAACAGTATTTCTAAATAAACCATCACCTAATTTCATAATATTTGCCTTATGAATTGCAGTAACTAATTTTCTATCATGTTTCTTTGCATAATCAAATGCAAATCTTGCAATTCTTTCAGTTTTATATTTTGTAATAATTTTTAAAGATTCAACAACACCTGGAACTGATTGATGTTCTAAACCAGAATATTCAGCTTCAGTATTTTCTCTAACTAAAACAAAATCAACATCATTTAATTTTGATGGTACACCTTCAATATTTTTAATAAAAACTAATGAAGCATAAATATCTAATTCTTTTCTAAATGCAACATTTAAAGATTTAATAAATGGATCAGTTGGAGTATAAGTAACTGATTTTAAACCAACTTTATTTCTTTTAATTGATAAAATTGCTTCTTCAATTTTTGATTCATGACCTTCTAAACCTGACATATCAATTGTTTCAAATTCAACAGGGACATTTTCATATTCAAAAATTTTTTTAACTGAATCAGTAATTTCTTTACCAATACCATCACCTGGAATTAAAGTAACAGTAAATTTACCACCATATTTTTTTGGAAGTGAATGAGTTGTTGCCATATTTCTAAAAGCTACTGATGAATTAATTAAAGATTTTTTGTATAAATGAGAAAACATTGTTTTTAATTTTTAGAAAAAAAAGATTGTTATAATAAGTTGTTATTAAAAGAATAAGTTTTAATAAATCAATCAATTAATTAATTAATTTACTATTAATCAACGAAATATAATAAATCAAAAAAAAAATAAGTGTAAATACAAAGTAAATACGTAAATAAAATAAATTAAAATTACAATTAAAATTAAAATAAATAATTGATTAATTAATTGATAGGATGAAGGGAAGAATTAATTTATTATATTATTAAATCGTTATATATGTTATATTATATATATTATATGTTATATATTATAATATTATAAATATCTACTATTATATATTATACTATATAAATACACGCATATATAACATATTTTTTTTTAATTATCATTTTACTATGTAATAGTTATCGTATATTATATATTATACAGAATATATTTTATATTTTATATGTGCGTATTTATTTTTACTATGAGAGATTTATAATTAACATGTGCGTGTCGGTGACGATATTTATTATTACTATTTTTTTTTGTTTTAACTTGTTACTGTGTTGAGTTACTAGTTACTTATGTTATAGTTAAAATTTAAATTCTTAGTTTCAAATAACTCATTTAAATTAAGTTTATTATAGTTATTTCTTAAATATTATATGCGTTATTGGTGTTTTACTAATTATCAAGTAATGAATAACTCCGGGATATATTGTATTATAATTTATGATACAATCCCGGAGATTCTAAGATTTCCCCTCATTTAAATGGGCATTTTAATTAAATTTCAATTGATGTAGGTGAAGGAGAAAAAAAAAATAAAATAAAAAAATATTTAGAGTTGAATTACGTAATCCATAGTAAATATTTAATATAAATATTTAATATCCCCACCTCCCGGGGAAGAGCCTACAAAAATCTAAATTTAAAATTTAAAGCAAAACTATCCGATATCGTCCCCGCGTATTTTTTTTTTCTTTTTCGTTTTTAAATTTTAATACTTCAAATCATCAATTAATTAAAATATCCGACTTATTCCGTAATTTTATCTCTTTTCCTTTCAGAGAAGAAAAAAAGTCCCGATCGACCCCGAACATTTCCATTCCTTTCCGAATTCGGTTTTTATAAATTTATACATCATTATAAAGTTTATAAATCAATTAAAAAATTCTTTAAAGAATTGCGACGCCGACGCTAATATCGACGCTAATATCGACGCTAATATCGACGCCAACTTTAAGATTTACCAATAATTAATCAAATCACCAAATGGCTTATCGTTTATAAATTCTTTAACAATTCCATCAACGAATTCATCATTTAAATATTGTTTTAAAATCTTAATTTTACTTTCCATATTCCTTCTTAATATACCATCATTACCAATAATTGTATCTTGATTAAATTCTTTATTATTAAATTCAGGTATTAAATAAAAAAATAAAAATTCAAGACTTTTAATCCTTATATTTTGCCAACTTAATTGATTACTATCTTCATTATCTTCATTATTATTATTATTATTATTATTATTATTATTATTATTGTTGTTGTTGTTGTTGTTATTATTATTATTACTGTCAATTTTAATATATTCGTAATCACCTTTAATTAATTCACAAATCAATTTAATACCATTTAATTCTTCAAAGTTTCTTAAATTTTCACAATTCCTCATAAATAATGAAACTAACATTAAAACAGTTTCAATTATAATTAAAAAATTCGGTTTAATTTCAGATTTGGGATTTAATAAATTAATTAATATTTTAATATTAAATTTACCTTTAAAGATATTCCTACTCTTTGGATGAATTAATAAAATACCTTGTAAAATTTGTAAAATTTTAATTATTAATTGATTTATTTCATCCTTCTTAATTATTTTATTATCAAATTCAAAATTTTCAATCCTAATAATTAATTTTAATAATTGATTACAAATATTAAAATCAAAATCATTTTGTAATTCATTAAATTCTTTAAATTTAATTCTTTTATTATTACTATTATCTTTATTGATTTCAAATATATCACTATTAAATGTATTCAAATTAATATTCTTAATATTATTTTTATTTTTATTTATATCAAAATTACCATCAATTTCATTCTCAATTTTAATAATTTTAAACAATAATTGATGAATATTTTCAACTCCTTTAATAATTATTTCAATATTAATATCATTTATAAATCTTATATTTTCATTGATATTTCTTTTTAATTCTTCTTTATCCATTATTTTGTTATATATCGTAATAACTGTTAATTACGTATCATTCAATTGCTGTATAAAAATTTGAAAAGTAACTAAATATCTTATGTATTTAGCATTATTTCTATTTTTGGAAACGCGATGTCATTGTAATACAAAATACATGTACATAAAAATGAATCCCTGATTACAATTTTTTGACAAGAATTCTGTCAATAAAGAGTGGTTTTTATTATTACTCAATACTTTGAAATATATAAATTGATAATAATAAAAACATGTCAAAAATATGCATAACACCTTCTTCTAAAATGTATGTTACTATAAATATAAACTTGTTTTATAATAATAATTAAGCCTTGGTTGCTTACGTAAGAAATGTCCACACTTTCTCATAAATTAAAATTTCCTTACATGTAAAATTTAAGTCAGCATGTTTTATCAGATTATACACGATTAAACTGAATCTTTACATCTTACAATCAATATTTATATACCTTTTTCTTTCCTTTGGTAATTCTGCTTAATTACTATCATTATTATAACTATTAATATTGCTATTCAATGAGATCAATTTATTTATCACATAGTAATATTATAATAGGTTGTACAGCAGCTGTAATATCATCAGCTTGTCAATCTATTGGTTTAATATTACAAAGAAAATCATATATAAATTCAAATTTAAATTCACAATCTTATAATCGTTCGTTATGGCATTTAGGTTTATTCTTATTCTTATTTGCAAATATATTTGGATCTTCAATTCAAATAACTTCATTACCTTTAATTGTTTTAAGTCCTTTACAATCAATTGGTTTAGTCTTTAATACTTTATTTCATTCAATTTTACTTAATGAACCATTTACAAATTCTTCATTTTATGGTACAATTTTAATTGCATTTGGTGCTTTCTTTACAGCTTATTGTGGTGGTTCTTTAATTGAACCAGATTATACATTAATTCAATTTATCGAATTTTTGAAAAATAAAAATTTTATAATTTTAATTTTTATTAATTTATTTATTATTTTATTAATATCTATATTAATTAATTTAATAATTAAACAAATAAATTCAAATTTGATTTCAATTCATTTAAATAATTTAAATTTAAAATATAATAATAATAATAATAATAATTATTATTATTATTATTATTTTTCAAAATTAATATTAAAGAATTATATCAATTTATTAAATTTTATATTTAATCATAATTCAGTTACTTTGTGGAAAGTAAATGGTTTATTATTTGGTATAATATCAGGTATTTTATCTGGATTTTCAATCTTATTAGCTAAATCAAGTATAGAAATTTTAATTACATGTTTTATAAATCATAATTGGAAATCTTTAAATTATTCAATTTCTTACTTCATTGTTCTAATATTTTTATTATTAGGTTTATCACAATTATATCTTTTAAATAAAGGTTTAAAAAATATAAGTACTTCAGTATTATATCCATTAGTTTTCTTTATTTATAATCTTGTATCAATTTCAAATAGTTTGGTCTTTTTTAAACAATGGAGTCAATTAACTTATTTTACATTATCAACCTTAATAATAGGTTCTTCATTTATTATGATTGGTGTGTTTTTATTAAATTTACAAGATATTGAAATAAATAATAATAATGATAGTAATGATATAAGAATTAATTCAAATAATTATAATGATAATTCACCAATTTTAAATTTAAACTCAAAATATTATAATAGCATTAATTCAAATTTACATTTTAATAATTATAAAGATAATAGTATATCAGATAATGAAATTTCAGAAATTGATATTGAAAATTTATCAAATTCTTCAGCTTCTTTGAATTCAAATTTATTAAATAATAATAATAATAGTATTGGTACTGTTAATTATAACTCAAATGATAATTTAACTAACTCAAACAACCCTAATAATAATAATAATAATAATAATAATACAGTTGTTTCACCGAATAATGATATTTTAGCCCCTTTTGTGAGAAGGTCCGAAAATTTAGTTAATAATACTAATCGAAAAGTAAGTGGTTTTTTGACTTTAAAATCAAATAATACTCTTAATTACGAAAATTCAGATTTGTCCCTAGATAAAGCTTATAGAAATTCAGATTTAGTCAATCAAAATCATAATATTCATGAATATGTATCATTTGATTCCTTAAGAGATATGACATCTCCAACAACTAGTAATAATAATTCAAATAATTTTGATTCAATGAAAAGTATTACAAATACTTTATCAAATGAATATAAAACTTTGCTACATGATAATAATAATTTTAACTCTAAAAATAAAAATAAAAAGTATAATGATCCAAATACGAGTGTTGAATCAACAAATACAATTTCAATTTCTCATGGTTTGAACATATTAAATCCATTTCTAGGTAAAATTAAAAAATTGGATATACCAAACAATAGTAATAATAATAATAATAATAATAATAATAATAATAATACCAGTATAAATGAAAATACGGGTTTTTCAAAGATACCATCATCTTATAAATCAATCGCAAGATCAATTAAAAATTTAGCAAATTTTGATAGTTTAAATTCTTCAAATAATGACTTTGAAAAACAGCCAAAACTCAAAAATAAAAAAAGTCAAAAATTTAATACTGATGATGATTATAATCCAAATAATAATTTTAATTATTCATTTAATAACACACTAGAAGAAATTCAAAATCAAATGAATGAATATGAGTCACCAATTGAATATAGTATACCATCACCAAGGGTTAACAATAATCAATCTAATAATAATAATAATAATAATATATTAGGAGATTTATTTGAAGAATCATCAAATAGTAATATTAATAATAGTAAATATGATGATTCAAATGAGTCAAATGAATCAGTTGAATCTCCTACTATTACAACAAGAAATTTGCCACGTGCTCTTTCAGCTAAATATAGAAATGCAGATAATGGACATTTTCAACATAAAAGGAATAGAAGTAAGGAATTACGTAGGGCGACAATTAATGATTTACGTATTAACTGTAATGTCGGTAATAATAATAATAATCACATCAATAATTTACGTAAAGAATATAATCACAAAAGAGTTTTGTCATTTGAACAAACAGAATTACTTAATGATTTGAAAAAATAGAATAAACTGGTCAGTCGTCTAAACTCTGTCGTTTCTATGGTATCGAGAAACGTTTTTTCTATTATACATCTGCTTCAATGGTGAATTGTTAAGGAGAAATTATCTATTTCAAACTTTAAATTATAGATGGTCAGTGTAATACTAGTTATCCAGGTAGAATACACCTATGCATTAAATATAATAAATATATAATTAACAACAACATGTATAAATTATAACGACTTTATGTTTTCTTGACAAGCATAATTCAAATTCACATCTAGTTTTGATTAATCTTTTTAAATCTAATCACATAAAGAAATATAATATTGTCGTTTGATACTTTCATGCAATATTCAAAGGTAGTATAAGATATTGCTGGGTATGTTTACCAAATGTATTCAGCTTGAAAGAGAATCCCCAGAAAATTTAGACTTAGCATGGGGGAAATGTTCTGGAGTCAATGGGACGTCCCACGGAAATTTCCAGTTTACCCATTAAAATAAATTTTATTATAAAAGGCGGGAGGATTAAAACCTTAACCAGATCCACTATCTACATAAACGATACTTTTCAACTGTATATATAAAATTATATTTAATAAAAAAACATTAAACATCTTTACCTTCTTCTTCTACAGGTACGGTAAATGCACCAGTTAAGAATAAAGCAGGTTCATTAATATTATGGTGTTGATAACTCAAAACACATACACCACCTGCATCTAACATAAAACGAGGATTAGAATTAATTTCCATACCAATCCATCTTGCTGCAAAACATCTTAAAATGTGACCATGAGCAATAACCATGATATCACAAGCTTCACCCTTTTTAAGGTATTCATTATGAATATTTTGAATTTTTTTAATTAAAATATCAATTCTTTTGGTAACTTCAACATAAGTTTCACCATTTTCACAACCATATTCCCAAATTGTCCAATTTTCTGATGGTAAATTTCTTTTCTTTCTTAATTCTTTAATTTGACTTGTTAATAAACCTTCATAATCACCATATTCCCATTCTCTAATATTTTCATCAATTTCACTAGGAATTGAATTTAAAATTTTAGAATCAATTGATTTAAATAATAAATCTTTAGTTTCAATTGCTCTTCTACGTGGTGATGTTATAATTAATTTAACATTATTTGGATCAATTAAATATTCATTTGAATTACCAATTAAATGTTCACCTGTTTTAATCATTTGTTTAACACCAAATGGTGTTAATGGTAAATCTGTTATTGAGGTATATTGACCTGATTTTGACCATTCAGTTTGACTTTATGAAAAAAAATTAATATAAGTGTTAGTATATATAAATATATATATAAATATAGTGAATTGGTAATAATCTAAAAAAATAGCTTACCCGTGTCTGACAAGAATACATCTAGGAGTATGACCCATGTTAATTCAGTTATTCAGTTAAGATTATTATTATTCAAAATATTAGATATATGTTAGAAAATTATGTTTGACAAGATATATCAACTACAAAATATTCAGTTAAAGTAGAAATTGATTAATATTATTTATAACTGGCAATTTTTGAAGTCTCAATCCTTCGGCCGATCGACCTCCGTATTCTAGTGTTATATCTAATATCCGTTGAAATTGCTTTGCCCTTTTTTGGATTATCCATTTCCTAGCCCTTATCATTACCAAGTTAAATGATTATCAATAAAAATAACAAAAGATTCTAAATCCTATATTATACTTCTTACTATATTTTTATAACTTCAGTGAATTTGCTCAACTTAAAAATGGAATATTTCAAATAATAATAGAGAATGGTTGCGGATAAAAAGTAAATAGGAAATATCGGGAGATAACAGAAAATTAGAAACAATTTACAATATATAACGAGCCACAAACTTTAATAACGTAAGCCACAGTACATTTACAAAGTTATTGTTACAGTGACGGTACTTTATCGCCGTAAAATTTACCTAGAACATTATGGAAAGGGGTTGTTTAATAATTGTAGTGAATATATATATATATTATTTCAATTATTATTCTCTGTAAGATTGATAATCATTTAATTATATATTATAACGAGTTAAACTATAAGTAATTTAGTTTTTAAACTTCATATCCTTATCTAACAAAAGATTATAAGAAGAATACGAATAAGAATAAAATAAAAGGAGATAGACTATACTACACTAGGCCGAGTAAAACAACATACTTTTTTTCCTCTGTTATCAATACTGTAATACGATAATGAATAGTATCTTAAAAAATTTAGTATTCGTATAGATCAACAATTCAGATCATTGTAAACTTATCTAATAACCTTGTTATTATACGATAATGAATGAGGGAAACGAACAATATATTGATTCCACACCTGGACTTATTAATGTGATTATCATTACAACATATGTTAAAACAATCAACTTCGGCCGATAATTGATAATGAAAATGAAAAAAATGAAAAAATGGAAAGATGAAATTCAAATTTGGGGCGCATTTGTTACGTGTTGTAATTTCGAGGTGCTTGTTTTAGTTTTAATTTATAAAAAAATTAGAGAATATGCATACTGATAAGGAAATATTTTTTCTGAAATATACAGCAATAATGATAAGATAATTATAATTTGTTATAATTTTTAGGAAAAAAAGTTGCAAAATTTTCATTAGTTATAAATAAGGTCCATTTTACTCCATTTATTTATTTTTTTTCTTTTTCATTTTTCGTTCAGTTTTTTTTTTAAAAAATCATAATACTTCTATTTTAACAGTCTAATTACGTATATCAATATTAATCCTAAGGTAAAAATATACTAAGATGTCAGACATTGAAAAGGACCCAGCAAATGTTGAATTACATTCCACATTTTCAAAAGATAATATTAATACAGAACAAGTTTTATCACATGTTAGATCAATCGATGGTAGAATTGTCGATAT
This sequence comes from Pichia ethanolica, assembly GCA_030570435.1. Lineage (NCBI taxonomy): Eukaryota > Fungi > Ascomycota > Pichiomycetes > Pichiales > Pichiaceae > Pichia > Pichia ethanolica. The sequence continues at coordinate 61,785 of JAJLVP010000015.1, read as the reverse complement.
TACTGGTGATGTCGATGAAGCCATGGAATATGCATTACAAGCAGAAGATGTTGTTTTAACACCTGAACAAGAGAAAAAATTATTAAGAAAAATTGATTTTTTTCTTTTACCATTAGTTTGTTTATTATACTGTATGCAATTCATGGATAAAGTCTCATCTGGTTATGCAGCTGTCATGGGTTTACGTACTTATTATAAGATGCATGGTGATCAATATTCCTGGTGTGGTAGTGCCTTCTATTTAGGTTATTTGATTTTCGAATTCCCAATTAGTATGGCTTTACAAAGATTCCCTGTTGCTAAATTATCAGCACTTTTCATCGTTTTATGGGGTATGATTTTATGTTTACACTCAACTCCAAAGACTTATGCTGGTTTTATCTCATTGAGAACTATTTTAGGTATTTTGGAATCTGCAGTTACTCCAGCTATGGTTATTATTACTGGTCAATGGTATAAAGCAGATGAACAATTCTTAAGAACGGCAATTTGGTTTGCTTGTAATGGTTTAGGTACTATTATGGGTAGTGGTATTGCATATGGTTTAGCAACTCGTGATGGTCAATACACTTTAGATGCTTGGAAAGTTTTATTTATTGTAATCGGTTGTATGACAATTTCTGTTGGTTTCATGATCTTATTACATATTCCTGATTTACCAGTTAAAGCTTGGTTCTTGAATGAAGAAGAGAGAAAACAGGTTGTCGTCAGAATCAAAGGTAATCAACAAGGTTTTGGTAATAAACATTTCAAATTACATCAATTGAAAGAAGCTTTATTAGATATTAATACATGGATATATTTCTTCTATGCCCTCGCATCAGATATTCCAAATGGTGCTTTAACTAATTTTGGTGCAATTTTATTAAAAGAGGTTTTTGGTTATAGTTCTACAGATTCATTATTGATGAATATGCCTAGTGGTGCAGTTGAACTTGTAGGTTGTATTTTATTTGCATGGTTACAAAGATTTTTCAAACATAAATTAGCAATTGCAACTTTCACAACTGCATTCACTTTAATAGCAGTTTGTATGCTTGCATTTGCAATGGAATCACCAAATGCTAGACTAGCAGGTTATTACTTATTTTCACTTTGTCCAGTTGGTATGATTTGTTGTTTATCATGTTTTACTTCTAATGTTGCTGGTCACACAAAGAAGATTACAGTTAACGCTTTGTATTTAATTGGTTATTGTGTTGGTAATTTAATTGGTCCTCAAACTTTTATTGCTAAACAAGCTCCAGAATATAGAGGTGGTCAAATTTCAATGGTTGTTTGTTACGCTGTTTCGACAGTTCTTATGGGGTGGCTTTACTACAATTATTGGAGAGAAAATAATAGAAGAGATACATTATTAGCTGAAGGTAAATTAGAAATTCCTGATATTGAAAATATTGAATTTGCAGATTTGACTGATAAAGAAAATGTTAAATTCAGATACAAGTTATAATATACTACAATATATATTTTTCCCTCTTTTGTTTATTTATTTTTTTTTCCTCTTTCTCTTATGATTTTCGGTTTTTATTCGAACTTTTCAACCTGCATAAGATTTTAAATATATAGTAAAATATATTATTTTTACATTCTGTTTTCCAAAACTTATTAAACTTGTAAAAGTGTTTCTATAATAAATGCCAGTTGTTAATGAGGTATTCAAAATTCGTATTGCCTTTTCCTAAAAGAATCATTAAGTACGAGTTAGTAATCAAAGTAATAACAGCCTATTTTTTTAAAGAAAAATAAAAAAATAATAATTGTGGGTTAATTAATTCGATAAGATTGTTCACTTGTGAAACCATGTCATTAACAATCATTCAATGGGATATATATTTGTCCAATAAAAACTCGAAGTTGTTTTAAAAGGTTTACTTTTCAATCGGCCGATAGCGAGATAACATTTTTTATAGTCTTCGAAATGAGCGAATTCTGATAACGGATAAGGGGACTTAATATTGGAAAAAGCATTAACTCATTCTTATTTATATTAATTTAATCCAATACATTTTTAAGAAGTGTTATCTATTTTCAAAAAAATCTTTTTAATGGTATGAAAGCTTTGATTAAGTTGACTTAAAAAGCAACTAGCTCCTCAAATTTATTTTTGTCATTTATTCTTTCTGATTTTTTGAAAATAAACATATTTTACCTTTTTCTGTGGAGCTATGTACATTTTGTTATTTATTTTGATTGAAGAACTTTTAGAAAATATTCATTGGTAAAGAGTGCAAAACTATTGTCTTGGATCTGAAATTTTGGGAACTTGACTCTTATAATATCTAATAAAGTTAGCACAAAATCTTTTAATTGTTTCATTTTAATCTGATTATAATATGTAGTTAAAAAAGTCATACTAAATAATCACAATTGAAGAGACAATTATATGTTTTTTTTTGTTTTTTATGTTTACCATGTCATTTTAAAAGCATATTGTACCTCTACAAAAAGTGTTCATAGTGTTGTTTAAATGATAAATTAAAATTAGCATAGACTGTATGTTTTCTCTTGATGAACTGAAGCTTACATTTAAGAATGTAAATAAGTTAAAATAAAAAGAATTTTCAATATTAATGATTCTATTTATATTTATTTTTTATTACAATCCTATGTTGTAATCCTATGAAATAATTGTATTAGTTAATAACCTATGTAGTGAATAGTAATAATTGTATGATTTAATTGAAAAAAAGTGAACAAATTAGGAAACTTTTGTCTGTAAATTTTTGTTAGTTAAAGCTTATTTATGCATTGGTAATTTTTGATTTATTGTTCTATATATTATTTTTGTCCTTGAGTTCCTTTTATGGATTGAATTTTAGTCCCATAAAAACAATGGAATTTGATAGTTAACGGTTAACCGTTGCGGTATATTTTTTGACAGCTAAATCTTTCAAGTTTGACTTTCTTTTCAACTCCGAAGAAATTTTAGCTATAATCGATTATATCAAAATATATACCTGTGGAATGAATTTGTCGAGATAGTCTTTTTCTTTAGTTGAATTTTGAAAGATGGGAACAAATTGATAAAAAAAAATTCAAATATTTTCTCCTTATTTTATTATAAAAAATAAAGATTAGATAAAATGTGAAGTTTTCATAGCTTCAAAAGAAAGCTATATAATTAAAAATGTGAGTATCAATCACATATCTGATTAAAAATAATTAATTATCAAAATTTTTGAGAGAAGGAAAACCTTTTTTAATCTGTGAATGTGAATAAAAAAGAGAAACATAAAAATAATATTTATTACAAAATGTCAAATAAGTATAAAAAAACACAAATTTTGTTTAGGAATACGTATGGACTAAAGTTGAAAGACAAGATATAAATATTTTAAGTTGGGCAAGTGTATGTGATTCAGATAAACAATTATCTTATCTTAGATTATATGAAATTTACAATTAGATAACTTAACCAATTGATAAGGGTGAGTTACTTGATCGGAATACATGAATAGTTGACTCCGACTGAAAATCAAGGGTTCGGCCGTTAGAATAATCGTTGTAAATTCTTATTGTATATATAATCTGTTATAATAGTTTTGAAAATAGTATTGGATAAAGATTATTGATTATAGAGTGAAATGTGTATATAATAATATGTCAAAAAGGGAAGTTAATACGATAATAATAATTACCCGATACAGTATCCGCTTTAGGAATGATTAAACATCCGACTATGATAAATTATCACAATTATTATACGTAGTCATGAAAAACATGTGAGGCATTAGTAAAGTTTTACCTTGGATCTATCTAACACTGTGTGAGTGATAGTCGCTATTATTTCTCTAAAAATTAAGAAAAGTATAGTAATAAGTAAGATACAAAATTTTGCATATTCAGAATTTCTAACTTCAATTAAAAGCTATAATCATGTGTAGAAAAGAAAGATCTTAAGGATTTAAGAGAAATTTTGAAAAGAAAATAAATTTTAACCACTGAAAGCAATCCGATTAGTTGATTTACAATGTTTACATTAGTTTGGATAATTAATCATAACATTCTCTTCCTTTAAAAATATTTTTGAAAAAGGCTATTAAAATGGGAAATTCATTCGGACGAGTTTAAATGTGATTAACGGAAAGTGTCGTTTTCAAATAAGAATTCATTTAGTAAATTTATGATAATAATATAGTTTATATGAGTTTAAGTAATTATGTATAACTGAGAATTCAATTAGCGGCATTTCCAACAATAACAAAATTAATTCATCGCGGAGCACTTACTCAATCTGGAAGGTCCGAACAGCCACAGTTTGATGGTATTGGCTTAAAATTTTTTATATATTTTTATTGTTTGACTATGACATTTATTTTTTATTAATTTAGTACAAGTGATAAAAATGTAAACAATAAATTAATGAAAAACAGATGCAAAACATGAAAATAATCATGTTAGACTATGAATTATCAAAATTTGATTGGTAGCTAAACTACTAGCGACATGTAATGATCAATCACAATAAATTAGAACTTTTACATCTCATTTACATTTTTGTAAAAATAAAACAAATAAATTGGTAATTGTAAATCAAATACCAATTTAATCAAAGTTAAAGTGGTAATAAAAAGTTATCAGAATAACCGCAGTTTATTGTTTTCACCGTCGGTTATTCAAGTAATCTTAGTAAACCATTCCTTGGAATCTGAATTTTTACTAACATTTCCCGTTTTAATAAATTGGACGCGATGTATGGCTGTGCTATCTGAGTTTTATGTCTTCGAAGAAAAGAAAAGAAAAGAAAGGGAAAGAAAAGGAGAGGTCGGTTTTGTTATCAAAGATTAATTAGATTTGGAAGGTAAAAGCTAAAATTTTTTTAGATTACACTACAATGTCGGAGCTGATTTTCCATTGATAAGTAAATAAATATAGTATGATTATCTAGATTGTTTTGATTCATTATCATCATTAGCCTCTTTTTTATTATCTATTTATTATATAAAAATATTCTCTTCTCCAATATTTGTTGATTTGTATAAATAAAGTTTACATTACCTTTTTTTATCTATCTTACACTTCTTGCAATTCTAAACTTTACACTTTAATATTTTCATTTGTTTTCTTTTAATAATCAAATTGGATATAAATATATTACACTTCAACTGAATAGCTATAATGTCTGACATTGAAAAAGAGAAAGACGGAAATGTTGAATTACATTCAACATTTTCAAAAGATAATATTGATACAGAACAAGTTTTATCACATGTTAGATCAATCGATGGTAGAATTGTTGAGGTCACTGGTGATGTCGATGAAGCCATGGAATATGCATTAGATGCTGAGGATGTGGTTTTAACACCAGAGGAAGAAAAGAAATTATTATTTAGAATCGATTTATTCCTTCTACCATTGGTTTGTTTATTATACTGTTTACAATTCATGGATAAAGTCTCATCTGGTTATGCAGCTGTCATGGGTTTGCGTACTTATTATAAGATGCATGGTGATCAATATTCCTGGTGTGGTAGTGCCTTCTATTTAGGTTATTTGATTTTTGAATTCCCAATTAGTATGGCTTTACAAAGATTCCCTGTTGCTAAATTATCAGCATTTTTCATCGTTTTATGGGGTATGATTTTATGTTTACACTCAACTCCAAAGAATTATGCTGGTTTTATTGCATTGAGAACTATTTTAGGTATTTTGGAAGCGGCAGTTACTCCAGCTATGGTTATTATTACTGGTCAATGGTATAAAGCAGATGAACAATTCTTAAGAACGGCAATTTGGTTTGCTTGTAATGGTTTAGGAACTATTATGGGTAGTGGTATTGCATATGGTTTAGCAACTCGTGATGGTCAATATACCTTACCAGCTTGGAAAGTTTTATTTATTGTTATCGGTTGTATGACAATTTCTATCGGTTTCATGATATTATTACATGTTCCTGATTTACCAGTTAAAGCTTGGTTCTTAAACCCAGAACAAAGAAAACAAGTTGTTGTTAGAATTAAAGGTAATCAACAAGGTTTTGGTAATAAACATTTCAAATTACATCAATTGAAAGAAGCTTTATTAGATATTAATACATGGATATATTTCTTCTTTGCCATTGCAATTGATATTCCAAATGGTGCTTTAACCAATTTTGGTGCAATTCTATTAACTGATGTTTTTGGTTATTCCTCTAAGCAATCTTTATTGATGAACATGCCAGGTGGAGCTGTGGAACTTGTTGGTTGTATTTTATTTGCATGGTTACAAAGATTTTTCAAGCATAAATTAGCAATTGCAACTTTCACAATGGTTCTTACTTTAGTGGCAGTTTGTATGCTTGCATTTGCAATGGAATCACCAAATGCTAGATTAGCAGGTTATTACTTATTCTATATCTCACCGGTTGGTATGATTTGTTGTTTATCATGTTTTACTTCTAATGTTGCTGGTCACACAAAGAAGATTACAGTTAACGCTTTATTCTTAATTGGTTATTGTGTAGGTAACTTAATTGGTCCTCAAACTTTTATTGCAAAACAAGCCCCAGAATATAGAGGTGGTCAAATTTCAATGGTTGTTTGTTATGCCGTTTCAGTTATTCTTATTGCATGGCTTTACTATAATTATTGGAGAGAAAATAAAAGAAGAGATGCATTATTAGCTGAAGGTAAATTGGAAATTCCTGATATTGAAAATATTGAATTTGCTGATTTAACAGATAAAGAAAATGTTAATTTCAGATATAAATTGTAAATGTTTAATTTTTTTTGTTTTTGTTATATTTTTATAACATTTTATAATTGTTTTAAGTTCTTTAGTATTTTATTGTTTTTTTACTTGTTTCTAATATTTTTTTTAACTGTTATAATTGAGCATGGTTATCAATTATGTAGGATGTATTATTTTTTTCTAAAATTAAATATCTAGGCTATAAATTATTGTAATCCATTCTAAAAAGAAATAATTTAGCTATACAGGTATATACATAATAATAATTGAACAAAATTATTACTCTTTCTTTTCAGAGACCACTCCTCCTGGTGCAACTTTAAATGATAAAATATCATTCTTTCCATTATCAATGATATCATCAGGTGAAATTCTTTTACCACCGACACCTTCAATCACGGCAATTGTAACCTCTCCCATAATACTCCTTGCAACTGATCCAACTTTGGTACCTCTTTTAAACAACATACAATCTCTAAAAACATTCGATCCGCTGTTTCCTGTAAATGTGTTAATATTTCTAACTGTAAAAACAGGTACTAAATCCAATACATTAGCTGCTTCTTGTAAAACTTGCACAACACCTGTTGAACCAAATCTGTAAAGTACTAAATCTCTTATGTTCTCTAATCTTTCTGATAATTTTTCATCTAATTGTTTTAGTCCACAATCAGGTCCTAAATCTTCTAATGTATCAACAAATTCAGTCCCTTCCTCATACTGTATATAATTCTGTTTTTTAAGTTTTCTCAAGAAAATTTCAGTAATTGCACTTGTTACAACAGCTTTTGTTTCGGGATATTTTAAAAGAATTTTACTGACATTTTTATCAGCATCGGGATGATCAATTTTATTTAATGCTAAAACAGTTGGAAATTTAAATTGCATAAAAGCTTTAACAACAGTTGTAATCCATTCATTATCCCATTCTTCTAATGGTGGTAAATTTGGAATCGAATCAATAGCTTCTCTAACTAATGCACCATTTGCACCATAACCACCAAATTGTGCTCTTAAAGTATCTGCAATACTTGACTTAGTGGATGTATGTCGTCTAACAATTGAGCCCCATCTTTTGTTTAAATTACCTTCAATCCATAAACGAATTTCATCTTGTAACCATTCAATATCTCTCAAAGGATCATAACCTCTTGTTGCTTTACCTTCTGCATTAGTAGTACCAGAAACATCAACAACATGAATTAAAGCATCAGCATGTCTTAAATCATCTAAGAATTTATTACCTAAACCTAAACCTTGAGAGGCACCTGGAATTAAACCAGCAACATCTAAAAGTTCAATCGGAACATGTCTTTTACCATGTTCACACCAACCATAGTTTGGTTTACATAATTCTTCTTTACCATATCTTGAACATGCACAATCAATTTTTAGATAACCAGTTGCTCTATTTGGTTCAATCGTTGTAAATGGAAATGATCCAATTTTTGCATTAGCATCAGTTAGGGAATTTAATGTTGTAGATTTACCACTAGAGGGTTTACCAACAATACCAATCAAAGGATCTCTAGGCATTATTATTTTTTCTACTTTTTTGTTTTTTTATCTTTTATCCTTATATAAAACAGATATTTTCTGAATATCATTTTTACAGTAAGTTTCATCTTCCACCAACGGAGATTACGAAAAAAAAAATATTACATGAAATTTCAAGCCAAAAAAGAAAGATGACAAAAATGTTAAAAAGAGAAAAACAAAAAAGTAGGGAAGAAACCCAATATCGACGCGTCACTTCAATCAAATAAAGTGCTTCTATCTTGGCTTGTATAAAATAATGGCTTCATCTTATCTTATAATCTGATTTGTGGTTAATAATCTGTGCTGGTTGATAAGATAAAGTTGTTCACAATTTATTAGTTTATAATACAAATTTTATTATTATTCAACGATGACACTGACCTTAGAAAAGATAAATGATACTAAGAAAGAAAATAAAATAAAAGAGTTTGAAAATTTTACTAATCTATTTGAATCAACCTTTGGTAAAGGAAATAAAACAACGGAATGGTGTTGTATGGATATGTTAGAAGGAGCATTATTATCAATAAACGATGAGAAACTTAGAGAAAAGTGTGTATTATTCTTTCTAAATAATTATGCCCTTGTTGAAGAATCAGATATTATTATCAGACTTTATTTGAATGATATGATAAGAGCTTTATTAATTGTTTATAATGAATCAACGATTATTACTTTTTGTAATAGATTGTTGGAATTTAGTGCTAATAATGAAATGGTCAAGTTATCTATATTTGACGATAATAAAGCTACAAAGACTTTTTTTGAAATAATTATAAAAATATTAAACACAAAAACAACTCCAGTTTATTTGTTAAAGTCAATTTGTAAATTCCTTTTACTTATTGAGCCACTTCACTTTAATACATTTTTCCAATACCATATTGTTCAAGTTATATATGTTAAATTTAAAGACCTTTGGGATATTATGTTAGGTAATTCTCAAAAACTTTTAAATGAGTGTCCTCATGAGTATACTACATCGACTGAATCTAAAGTCAATTATTATAGTGAATCATTATCTCATTTATTATTTGTGTATGCTCATATTCTTTCGATCAACAATGATTTTGATTTGACAAATTTTGGATTTAAACCTCATGTTCTAACTTTACCTGTCGAATTCTTTTCAATTTTGAATTCACTAACCACTGTGCATGATTTTGAAATTTCATGGTCGGCAACTTCTGTTTTAATAGAGTACAGTTTATTTGAAAAGAAAATTCATCAATCTATAAAAAATATTCATTCTGTTGTTTTAAAGTTAATTTCTGAAGAATTCTCGAAGAAATTCAACTTTCATAACACAATCACTAAATTCAATATTCCACTAAACTTCATACCTTTATCTTTATTAGTTAAAGTTCTAAAGTTGTGTCCTTTGCTATCAGACTCTCTTAATGATATTAATTATATCAAAACTGTCAATAATATAATAAATACAACATATAATGAAAAAAGTAGTAACATGTCATACTTTAAAGCTTATAAGTTTTCAATGTGTTTGACTATTTTAAGTTTCTTATGTGCCAATAAAGATAAATCTAAACTAAACATTTCTAAACATTTAAAAAATAATATGATTATAAACACATTGGATATACATTGTCAACTTTTAAATCATATTCAGACAATGAATGCTACAGAAATAACAATGAAACTTTTAAGAATAATTAATATTTCTACTAGATTGGTATATTCTTGTTGTTTGCTTTTACGTTCAATGTCAAGATCTGCTTCTCTACTAAGAACATACTTTACTTCTAATAACATAATCACTCCATTAATGTCAATACTTAAATTTGATTCAAATACCCTTAGAAACAAAAATTCCATCTATGATATTGCCTTTATTCATGAAAATTCTCTACAAATATTAGTATTAGGGGTGATTTCAAATCTTGTAATTGAATTCGCCTATACAAGAGATCGTATTAATATTGATGACTTGTTGACCCTGCTAAAGAGTTTCTTGGAGAATCCAATTTACGAAGATAAAATTATATCATCACTTTCTGTAATCAGAAACGCATTGTTTGGAAATGATAGATTATTCAAAACAAGATTTTTAGAAATAATTGGATTGTTTGATATATTCAAATTTTGTACTAATGCAAATATGGAAATTCAAATCCAAAGTTTCAATGTTTTGAGAAACTTATTAGCTGAGTCTGTTAAGGATGGGAATATTGTTTACAATAAATTTACAGAATTCAACAACCAGTTCAACTTTAATAATAATACGTCTTTTATGGATTTTGTAGAATTTTTGAGGATTAATTTGCATAATAGTCGGTCAAACAAATTAACTAGAGCAATATGTTATTGTTTGATTCATCTGTCAGCATCCAATATTAATAACAAAATTAGCTTACTTAAAAATCGTTTATTATTGGAAGACCTTTTAGAAATTCTTCTTGATTCTAATGACACTGAATTGGATAACGATTTAGTATGGGAAATCAAAACATGCATTGCATGGATCATAATTAACTTAACTTTTAAAGATGGAAACTCAAACTTTTATAGCTTAACGAGATTTAACGACGACGAAGCCATTAAGTTATTTGAAATATCAAATCGTTCTAATCTTTTGATAAGTTTGGGATTTCCAGAAGCACTTAAAAAAATGGCTTCAGGATGTCCAAGTTTAGATTTTATAGAACGAGCAGGTAAAGCAATATTTCAAATGATGGTATCCTCAAATAATAATTAATTTGGCATTTATATCTTTACATTAAGCAAATAAATTTGTGTATAAAAAAAATAAAAAAATAGGTAAATAAATATTAGTAGTAAAGTCGTACAAAAATATATATATGATGAGTCAAGGAAATGCACTATTCACTTTCAATATCCATTATCTCATCATCATTCTCATCATCTACCTCATCTATATATCTAGCATTTCTGTTAAGTGGATTAAGTGTCCTCTTGGTTGTTTTATTGGTATTGCCTAAAGATTTCAGAACATCGGAAAAGTTATTTATGCCTGATTTTTTGATTTCTTCTGGAGAATTCAATGATTCACTCAGAAATTTCTTATTTGCTACACGTATATTTAAATCTAGTGCTTTATCCAATAAATCGGTTGCCATTGGATCATTTGGTTGAATTGATAACGCTGTATGTAAATATTCAATGGCCTGATTAATTTTACCTAATTTTAAGTTGATCAAACCTAAGGTAGAATAAATGTTAACATCGCTTTTAGCAATTTTTAAAACTTCATTAAAATGACTTATAGCTTTATCATATAAATTCATTCTTCTATAAACATGAGCTAAATTACAATGAATTGAGCACCAGGCTTTTGAGCCATATTCTAAAGATTTTGAAGCAAATAAAGCCCTTCGTAAATATGCTTCAGCTTTTTGAAGTTCATTTTTATGATAATTTAAAACACCAATTTCATTTAATAGAAGAGGATCAGTTGGGCATATTGAATATGAATAGCTTAAATATTCCCATGATAAAGTATAATTATTCATTTGTAAATATTGCATTCCTAAAAATAAATTTGGCAGGTGAGTTCCGGGAAATAATCTTGATGCAGTTGCATAAGCACTTATAGCTTGTTCATGTTCACCATCAGCAGCAAAAGTATGAGCAAAACCAATCCAAGCAGAGGCAAAATTAGGATTTAAAATTGAAGCTTTTGAAAAAAATAATCTTGCTTCAGATATTTGTTTAATAGAAAAATAATATATACCAATTGCAACCCAAGTTATATAATGATTTGGATAATTTTCAGCTAATTTATGAGCCATTAAAAATAATTTATTTTTACCACCTAATTCATAAAGGCAACTTAAATAATTTGATAAAGCAGATATATTTAATTCATCACGTTCAATAATTTTTGAACATAAATCTAAACAATTTTGAAATTTGCATTCAATAAAATATAGTTCTGCTTGACTTAATAAAATATCAATATTATTACCCAAATCATATTCATCTTTTAATCTTTGTTTTGCTTCTTCATATAAATTTAAATTTTTATATTTATTAATATACGTTGTATATAACATTTTCACTAATTCATTATTATTATCTGCATCATCAAAATTTAAACAATTTAATAAATCCCATTCTTCATTTGGTGTTAATAAATGATTTGAAATAAGTTCATTAAATGCTTCAAAACATTTAACATCAACTAAAATTGCTTCTTTATAACAATCTTTTGCCCTTTCAAAATTATTTTGTTTTGCATAAATTAAACCTCTTAAATAACACATTGAAGATTCTAATTTAATACCACCATCAGGATTTCTAATTGAATGATCTTTTCTGAAAGGGTTAACTTCACCAATTATATCTAATGCTTCATCTAATTTATCTAATTTAATTAAACATAAACCTGTTAAATATCTACAACCGACAGATGCTTCAAAATTTGGTCCTAATAATAAATTTCTAGCAACTTGATAATTTCCTGATGCATAATGAACTTGAGCTAACCAAAATGCATCATTTGGATCATTGGTTAGTGATAAAACTTTATCACCGATATAAATTGCAGTTTTATAATGATGTTGTAATAAAGCATCATGTCTCCAAAGTCTTAATTTATCAGCTTGTGTTAACGGGGTATTGGAATCAAATATTGTTGATGATTCTATATTTTGGTTATTAGCATTATTTTTGCTGTTGTTGTTGTTGTTATTATTATTATTACTACTATTATTATTACTATTATTATTATTATTACTGTTGTTATTGTTCTTGTCATTATCATTGTTATTAGAATCGTTTATAATATTATTAGATTTATCATTTGATTCAATATTCACATTATTTGAACTTTTATTATTATCATTAGAATTGGTAATAGTATTTGTAGTATTCACAGAATTAATTTTTTGATTTAAAGAATCATCAGGAATGATTGAATTGATATTTCTACCATTTTGAGGTGATGATTGATGTAAATAAGAATTTGGAAGAGGTAAAATATGATTTTTTGAAGTATTTGTGCTTCCGATAGCATTTAGTCCAAGTGACGGTATTTGTGATCTTGATTGTTGTTGTTGTTGATTATATGGGTTTGGTGGTGTTTGGAAATGATCCCTAGCCGTTTTTGTCGTAAGAAGTGGTGAAAATGTGAGTATAGAATTGTTTGGACTGTTATTAGTCATTATTACTATTTTGATGTTGTTTAAAGGTTACAAAAATATTAAACAAACTGATAATTTATATCAGATCATTGATATTTACAGTTTAACAAAATATTCATGTAAGTTAATAGAAATCCCACAAAAAAAGGATCATATATACAACAGAATTCAATGTCGTGAAATGACATAGATATCTGTTGTGATGGCTTTTTATTTTTATTTTTCTTTTTTTTTTTCTTTTCGCGCCCCTCAGAAATTTTTAACTTTCTGGAGAGAAAAATATTTTTTTAAAATTTAAACAAAGAGTCAGTTGCCTAATAATTTGTTAATAAGTGAATATAGCATTAAGCTAGAGTAAGAAGAGTCACTTTGCCATTTTTTTTTCTTGATTTTTCAGTTACCGCTCGTTCTTATTAGCAATTTCCCCTTCCGCTTTTCAAGTGAGTCAGATTTATTATCGGATATGGCCAATTCTTATAATTTATAAAGTGGCGGGTTTCCACAGTCTCTCCTATTCTTTTCCTCTTTTCCTCTTGATCATACTTTATTTCTTATTTAAATCCTCTTTTTTTGAAAAACTATCAATAACCAAAAGAATAAATACTGTTAAATATGGCTGGTAAAAAAGTTATTCTTCATTTAAGAGCTGAAACTAAACCAAGAGAAGCAAGAGCTGCTCTTACTCCAAAAACTGTTAAAGAATTATTAGATACTGGTAATTTTGAAATTTACGTTGAAGAATCACCACAATCAACTTTTAAAACTGATGAATATCGTAAAGCAGGTGCAAAAATTGTTCCATTTGAATCATGGAAAGGTGCACCAAAAGAAAGAATTATTATTGGTTTAAAAGAATTAGATGAAGAACTTTTTCCATTAATTCATGATCATATTCAATTTGCTCATTGTTATAAAGATCAAGCTGGTTGGCAAGATGTTCTTAAAAGATTCCCATATGGTGGTGGTACATTATATGATTTAGAATTTTTAGAAAATGATAAAGGTAGAAGAGTTGCTGCATTTGGTTATTATGCAGGTTTTGCAGGTGCTGCATTAGGTGTTTTAGATTGGTCATTTAAACAATTAAATCCAGATAATAAAAATTTACCAGGTGTTACACCTTATCCAAATGAAGATTTATTAGTTAAAAATGTTAAAATTCAACTTAATAAAGCATATTCAAAAACTGGTAGATATCCAACTGTTTTAATTATTGGTGCATTAGGTAGATGTGGTTCAGGTGCTGTTGACCTTTGTAAAAAAGTTGGTATTCCAGAATCAAATTTACTTAAATGGGATATCAATGAAACTAAAAAAGGTGGTCCATTTAAAGAAATTGCAAATTCTGATATTTTTATTAATTGTATTTATTTATCAAAACCAATTCCTCCATTTATTAATTATGATTTATTAAATAAAGATGATAGAAAATTAAGAACAATTGTTGATGTTTCAGCTGATACAACTAATCCACATAATCCAATTCCAGTTTATACTGTTGCAACCCAATTTGATGATCCAACTGTTTTAGTTAAAACTACTAAAGGTCCAAAATTATCAGTTATTTCAATTGATCATTTACCTTCACTTTTACCAAGAGAATCATCAGAATTTTTTGCAAGAGATTTATTACCGTCATTAAAGGAATTACCAAATAAAGAAAATGCTCTTGTATGGGTTAAGGCAAAAAATCTTTTCGATCATCATGTTAAAAGATTAAATAAATCTAAACTTTAAGTTTTTTTTTATATTCTGCTATTTCATTTTTAAATAAATTCTTATATTACAAAACATTTTAATATATATTATAATTACTGTAATACTATATTAAATTTTTTATATATAAATTGTATAGAGACATTAATTAATTAATATAATCAATTATAAATAAAAAAAAGATTTAATTATTCCATTTCAACTTTTAAAAGTTTCTTCCTTTCTCTACGTTGTTTCTTTTTTGATAATTTCTTTTTACGACCTTTCATAACATGTGCTAAACTTTCACCATCACTTTCAAATTCACTATCTGTTGCAATATCTTTAAATTTATCATCATCATCAGGATTATAAATTGGTTTCATTGTACTTGATTTTTCAATACTTTCTTGAACTGTTGAAACAACATTTAATCTTTCACCTGTTGAATAAACTGCAACTTGATCCATTATATCTGAATCTAAATTCCATACAACAATTTGACCATCTGATGAAATTGAAACCATAAAGATAAATAATTTTTTATTAATTAATTCTTTAAAAATTGAAATACCTTTAACTCTTGATGCATGACCTTGAAGTTTAAAATTTGGTTCGGGTAAATTTTCAAGATTTGCACCATCAATATCTTTATCAATTTTTGAATTAAATAATGTATCATTAAATTCATAAAAATTAATTGAACCATCATTTAAAGCAATTATTAAATATTCTTTTTTATTATCAAGTATAACGAATTCAATATCCATTATAACTTTTTTATTAGTACTTAATAAATTAATCATTTTAGCATCTCTTGTCTTCCAAAACATTAATCTATCTCTAAATCCAATTACGAAAAATTCACCAGTTGAATCAAATCTAATAAATGAACCTATTTGACCACGAGTTAAAGCACCTCTTAATTTTAAATTACTTGCCTTTTTAGCTGTCATTAAATTCCATAATCTGACAGTTTGATCATTACCGACAGATATTGCAATTCTACCAGATGGATGAATTGCTAAATCATTAACGGCACCATGATGACCTTTTAATAAACCAAATTTTTCCCAATCTTTTGTACGCCATATTAAAATAGTACCATCTTCAGATGCAGATAATAACCATTTACCTCTTTTATGACATGGATATTTAATAATTGAATCATCATTTTTATCTTCATCATTTTCATTATCTTCATCAATTTCATTTGAGAATAAAAGTTTTGTAATTGAACCTTGATGTTGTAATAAAGTACCTAATTCTTTTCTTTTTTGTAAATCATAAATTCTAATATGTTCATCATTTGAACCCGTTACTAAATATCTTTTAGCTATATCCATTGATCTTATAGATAACGAATGAGCTTGAAAGTGAAATATTGGTTGAAAATGCGGTTGTCTAATATCTTTCTTATCATTTTTATCATCATCGTTATTATCTTTATTATCGTTGTTCTTCAAAGGAATAGTAACAGAAAGACAAAGAAGTGAATGTTCATATGAACCTGCAATAATTCTAAACTGGATCTGATCTGTCATTATAAGTCGCCTTTGCTATATTTATAGAAATATATTAAAAAAAGACATTGAAATAGATTTAATTTTAAGGTGAAAAAAAATATGAAATAAATTTTTCAGATTCATGTAAGAAAAAAAAAATAAAAAAATAAAAAAATAAAAAAATAAAAAAATAAAAAAAACTGGTAAGATTTTCGTTAACAATTTTATAGTGATCAGTGAACAGCAACAGCGACAGCAATTTCATGAAAACAATGTTCAGTTAATTTAATTCATTTCAATACTATGTTTGTTTGATATGTGTACACAATTATTCTCCGAACATTTAAATTATCAATTATAGATCATCTTGAAGATGAGTGACCATGAAGGAACAGAAGAGAATGCTAGAGATAGTAGAGGCTCTAACCATAATAAAAATAATAGACCAAGACGAAGAAGAAACAACGATGACATTCCAAAAGCGACATTATATGTTACAGGATTTATTAAAGGTACATCAGCTAGAAGATTAGCACAATTATTTGAAACGTAAGTAAATTAGAATGACATATTTACTATATTTAATAATAAAATACTAACATTTTAACTATTTTTTGTTCTAATTCACTATTAATTTATATAATAGATATGGACCACTCGCTCAAGTTAATGTTTTACCACCACGTCAAAGTGATGGTGAACAATATGCATTTGTTGCTTTTAGAAGAATAAATGATATGAATAATGTTTTAGATGATAATGAAAATGGTAATTTTTTTGATGATGGATTAGCAATTGATCCAGTTAAAGGTATTTCATGTCAAAGAGCAAAGAAATTACCGGTTTCTCAAAGACGTATTGAAAGAAGAACAAATCAAAATAATGGAAGGCGTGATTATGGTTATGATAGAATAAATGAAAGAAGAGGAAATTATGGTAGAGATAGAGACTATAGTAGAGGTTATAATAGAGATTATGATAGAGATTATGATAGAGATAGAGATAGAGATAGAGATAGAGATAGAGATAGAGATTATGATAGAAGAGGTAAATATAGAGATGAAAGGGATTATGATACATACGATAGAGATTATGATAGAGGTGAATATGGTAGTAGAAGACGTCGTAGATACAGTGATGAATCAGATTATAGTGATTATGATGATGAATATTATAGAAGAAGAAGGAGAAGAGAGAGAAGTATTAGTAGAAGCCCTAGTAGAAGTAGAAGTGTTAGTAGAAGTAGAAATTCAAGCAAGGATAACTACAGAGATAGATTTAGAGATAGAAGGAGAGGAAGGGATAGATCATATTCACCTGTAAGAGAACAATACTACAGTGATGATAATGAAAATTATGATAACATAAACAATCCAAGAGAAGGTGGTAGAAATCATGGCAGAAGAAATGGTAGAAGAAATGGTGGAAGAAATGGTGGAAGAAATGGTAGAATTGAAGAGAGGAATAACGACGATGATAATGAAAATGTAAACATAGACACTGATAACAATGATATTCCACCTCCTCCTCCACCTATGAGGGAAGACTGATGTTTTTATCCAAAAGAAAAGTTTTTAATTTTATCTATTTATCCATTAATTTATATTTATATTTCATATTTAATATTGTAATTTCGTAACTTATATCTTGTAATCACATTCCTGAATCTAACCAAATAATAGGAAATAGAGTTTGAAAGACAAGTCAGAAAAACATGTTGTCATTTCAGCGCGGCGCTGTTAATTAATTGAATTGACTCAATATTATTTATTTACAATTGCATTGAACCTCCCAAGGCGCCATTATTTTTTTTTATTTTCTGTTTTGATTTTGTTAGAGAATTTGTATGGCATGAATTTTGATTGGTTTGTTAACGTATTTTCAGACAAATTTAAATGCATTTCTGATCAAACTTTCAAATTGGACAATATATTTCTTTACAATCTAACAAAGTATCTTTAGTGTATTACATCTTACTAGCAGAATGGATACATTTATGACATTTATTTCTAACGGTTCTTATTTACCAAAGAGAGAATCAGAAAGGGAAATAGAGAGGGAAATAGAAAGGGAAATAGAAAACGAAAATATAATAACTAGAAAAACAACGGTTAACCATAGTAATAATAACAATTATAATAATAGTAATACTAATGGCATTAATTTAAAATTGGAAAATAAAATGAATGAAAATGATATAGTTCAACCAATTTCAGAAGATGATGTTTTAAATGAATTTTTAAATCCAAATTGTTTTCAACAACAAAATGATATATTAGACTTTATTGAAAATCCACAAGAAAGCATCTTACTTTCTACTTCAGCTGAAAAAAATATTGGAAATGATTATAATATCAATAGTAATAATAATAATAATAATAATAATATAAATAGTAACAATAACAATAATAACAACTCTTCTTACGAAATGATGCATTCTTTTAACCCATCTGATGAATTAAAAAGATACGAAAATTCTAAGAGAGAATTGATGAAAGTTAAATTCGGATTAAATAGTGAATCAAAATATATTCATCATTCTAATGTGGGATTTCAATATACAACTGCCCCATTCGTTAGTAATCCAGAAGATACAGAAGTTACAACAACTTTGTTGCCATTAGAGTATCAAGAAAGCTATTTAAAAAATGATTCAGATTTTCCTTATCAAATTAAAATTGAAGATTTACCATCTCATTCAAGAGTTGAAACTCAAATCAAATTAGATATATCAATATCTCCTCCACCATCACAATTTTTATTGCATTTACCAAGAGATTCAATTACAAAACCGAAATTCACATTGGCTGATAATAATTTAAATGATTCAATAAAAGATCACCTGTTATACTTAGATTTATTTGTTGTGGGTTCTCAAAATTCTCATAATAAAGATGGTAAAATTAAAAGTTGTAATGTTTGTAAACGTTGTATGAGACGTGAATTGAAAAGAGCATCAAGGAGAAAAGCAGGTTTGGTAGATGACTCATCAAATTGGGATATTAACTTACCAAAGCGTGCAATAATTATAAATAGTAAAGAAATTGTTTCTTTTCCAGCTCCAAATGGTAGTATAAATGAAAGAAAAATAGAATTATTATCAAGAATTGTCTGTTACTGTAGGCATCATCAAGAACTTGAAGGCTTTCAAATATTAATTTTTCTAAAAGATAAAGATGGATCAATTGTGGGTAAAACAATTTCAACACCTATTTTAATAATGGATAGGAAAAAATCCTTAAAACCAAATTCTGAAAAGAGTAAGGAAGGTATCTCAAATATTGAAACTGGTACCACATCTGATTTATTTACAAAATCCTCAACTATTAATAAAAAGAATTCTCCGATTACTTCAAACTACTCAAATAACGATTCTTCAAATGATTTAAGCATTTCAACTTCAAGTACAACTATAAATAAAAGTAACCTTATAAATAAAGCTAGAAATTCAAAAACTTTATCGATTTCAAATTCTGTCTCTGTTGAAAACCTAAATTCTATAAACATACTATCAAGTAATGCTAAACCTCAAACGAGTGTGTTATCATCATTATTTACATGTGACCCAACAAATATATTAGGTGATGATAATCCTAGACAGATCAAAAGACAAAAAAGACCATGGTCTCCTTCTGATTCATCAAGTCATTTTGAAAATATAAATCAACAAAGGAGAATTCCTTCTACAAGTAATATTGGTAAACTTAATGATTCAAGAAAAGTTTCAATTAAAAAAGAAGCTATTTCTCCAATGAGTTCAGATGCAATTTCTCCACAAAATCATTTATTCTCATCTGCTACAAGTGCATTTTCAACAACTCCTGAAAAAGAATATCATGAAGCATCGTCAACTATAAGTCCTCAATACTCTAATATCAACAATATACCTAATGGCACCAATCATAATCATAATGCTGAGACACCATGTGCTACTGAAATGCAACAATTCAATTCGCAACTTAATAATAATATGGATATAGATATCAATATGGATATGAACATGAACATTAATAAAAATAGAAATGGAAATACCGCTACGGGTATGAACGTTAATATGAATAATGAAGAATATCCAACTATCAGAAGAATTATTCCATCTCAAGGTCCTATTAGAGGTGGTATTGAAATTACCTTATTAGGTTCTAACTTCAGACCTGGATTAATTGTTAAATTTGGTAGAAATGTTGCACTAGCTACTCAATGTTGGTCAGATTCAACTATAGTCACATATTTACCACCTGCAAGTCAAGCAGGACCTGTTCTAGTTACATTTGAAGATTCTAATTATGATTTCACGAATTCAAATGCACATCCAATATTTACGTATACTGATGATACCGATAGACAGTTAATTGAATTAGCATTACAAATTGTTGGATTAAAAATGAATGGTAAATTAGAGGATGCGAAAAATATTGCTAAAAGAATTGTTGGTAGTAATCAAATGGATTCACAGCAATCATCTCAACAATCTCAAAATTTATCATCCAATTCTTCAATGAATTTATCAATATCAGCTGCTGAACAATTAAATCAACAATTACAATTAAATTGGATGGCAGTTGCCTCAAACAAAATTAAAGAATTATCAAAAACTTCTTTGAATCATGAGGAAATTTTAATTAAGTTTTTATCAATGATTAAAAGTCCAAACTCATTAATTTCAACTCCTAATTGGGCGGTATGTAATTTTGAAGGCCAAACTATGCTTCATTTAGCATGTCTTAAGAATTATTCTAAGTTGTGTCAATTTTTAATTAAAAATGGTTCAAGAGTTGATTATAAAGATAACAATGGATTTACACCATTACATTTTGCTTTTATTACAGGTAATAGAAAATCTATCAATTTATTAAATAAATTCAAAGCTAATATTTCTAATAAATTAGATAATGGAATTTTGTTAAGTGATATAGCTGACTCAAATGTATTAGATTTAATAACTTCAAATAGAAGAGGATCAACCTCATCAAGTGATATTAATTTTGACGAGGATGATGATTTGGATAATGGAAATAATAGCAATATTGAAGATAATAGTATTGATGAAATTGAAACAGATTTGAGCATAGAATTGGAAAATGACTTCGATAAAGAGCTTGATGATTATCAATTAAGTTATAAGAATTACAAATTCAATAATCATCGTAAAAATAAGAAGCATAATCATCATAAATCAAGAAGAACACATATTACTGAGGAAAAGGATGATGATTCAGAATTTGAAGCTGATAATGAAGATGATGATTCTATATCTGATAAAGTTCAATTAGATAATACCAATAAAGATCAATCAATTTATAAGAAGAAGGAGCCAAATTCATTTGGGTTTAATTTGTGGATTGAAATGAAAGAGGCAATTAAAAATAAAATGATAGAATTTAGTAGTTTAAATAAGGAAAAGAAAACAAAGACTAAACCCCTCCATAATAGCAAGAATCAATCTAATGATAATAAAGTTTATACTGAAGAAGGTAATAACGAAGTTGGCAATGATAGTAATACTGAAGAAAATGAAGAAATGTTACCATCTTATGATGATTTATTCCCGCAAGGATCATCACTTCGTTCATTAATTAATTTCCGTGGACATGGAGATGATGAAGATAGAAATATTAAAAAGAAAAACCAAATATTAAGAAACAATAGTTTAGAAAATAATAATTCTACTATTATTAATCAAGGAGAAGAATTTGAAGAATTCGATGTTGAAGAAGATGATAGGGATGTTGATTTAATTGCAAGAAATTTACAAACTTCAATTAATTCAGATACCAAACTTATGTTCTTTTGGCTTCCTTGTATGTTATTGTTATTGCTTGTTGTGATTGGTAATAATTTAAATATTATCACAATTCAAAATTTCCAATTCTTTTCATATTTCCTTGAAAAGGTAAGAGAGATTGTTGGTTCTTTTATGCTTGGTAAAGATAGATTCACAAATTTAATCAATGAAAATATAAATTATGGTAGAGAACGTATGGAGAATCTCATTAATGATGTGAATGATGCAATGATGACAGCAGTGGTTGGTGTTGGTCGTTAGATTACATGCTTTTTGGATATCAATTTAAATATATAATATATATAATATATAACAATGTGTATAAGTGCATTTTACAAATTTTGAATATTAGATAAAATATCAAACAGTAAACATGAACTAATTTGTGTTATAAAAAGGAAAAGTCCGTTTCTCCGTCTTTGGGGCTGTGCAGGAGCAGAATTTCTTTAATAATAACATCCACTCTTTTATTATGTAATACGTAATATGGGAAAGATTGAGTCACCAGAGAAATTTTGAAGTATTGTGAAAATTTATTTGTGCTTCGGATGAAAATGTGGGGTGAATATATGAATGAGTATTTAACCCAATAATCAGATATTTCTAATATAAACAAACGGTTAACTGTAACTTTCTCCCTTCTACTGTATTTGAGACGTATCTGTTATTATATTAGATTATTTATATCTCTATATATTAACCAGAGACAATATATAATATATCTTCCTATCTTCATGTCTTCATGGAAAATGAGTGATGCTTTAAGGCATCAGATTTACAAATATGCAAAACTTCCACAAACTGGGGTTTCACTTCGACAAATGGTTCAATTTGGGCCAAGACCATCTCAAGGTTCTTTATTTCATGCATCATATTTTGCTGTACATGAATTACCTATTAGATTAAGTCATAGAGTAAGAGAATTAGAACATTTACCTTTAGATTTAAGTGAAGATGCATCTATTAAATTAGTACGTGATTGGTATGCTCAAAGTTTTGAAGAATTAATGTCTGTTAAAGAACCTGTTTTAACTCCAGAATTTAAAGATTTATTATTAAAGGATAAAAAGGATGACTTGTTATGGGATAATGAAGATGATGATATTAGTTATAACAAAAGAAAATCAAATAGAAATAATTTTGTCTTTGAAGATGATGGTATTGTTATTCGCAAAAATAGAAATATTAATAACGATGAAAACGATGAAGAAAATAAAAATAATAATATAGAAAATTATGAGTTAAGTACAACGAATGATAGTAATAATAGTAATAATAGCAGTAAAGATAATGAAGATTTTGTAAAACCTTTAGGTTTAAAAACTTACTATCAAAGTGCACCAAATGATATTATATATCCAAAGGAAGTTACAGATTATAATAAATTAGTAACTAAAACATTAGTTAAGATTAAAAAGAGACATGATGCAACAGTTGCAACATTAGCTAGAGGTGTTCAAAATTGGAAACAAAAGAACAATTATAAATATTTAAATAGTCCAATTAATCAATTTTTAGATAGATTTTACATGAGTAGAATTGGTATTAGAATGTTAATTGGTCAGACTATTGCAATTAATCAACAATCACAAAAAAATATGCAAAATGATGACTATGTCGGTATTATTTGTCTTCATTGTAACATTAAAGATATTATACGAGATGCAATTGATGCAGCTAGATTTGCTTGTGAAGAACATTTTGATATAATGGAAGTTCCAAAAGTAAAATTATATTGTCCATCAGATTTAACATTTAGATATGTTCCAGGTCATTTAGTTCATATGTTATATGAAACTTTAAAAAACAGTTTAAGAGCTACAATTGAACATCATAGTAAATTGAATCCAGGTATTGATTTAGATGATATTAAATATCCTCCAATTAAAATTATTGTTGCTAAAGGTGATGAAGATATTACAATTAAAATATCAGATGAAGGTGGTGGTATACCCAGATCTGCAATTCCTTTAATTTGGACTTATTTTTATACATCAGCTGAGAAGCAAATAAAGGATGATGATCTACAAGATTTCCATAATCATAAAGTTCCATTTATGGGTTTAGGTGTTGGTTTACCACATTCACGTTTATATGCGAGATATTTCTCAGGGGATTTGAAGCTAATTAGTATGGAAGGTTATGGTACTGATGTTTATCTTCATCTTAACCGTTTAAGTAGCTCTACTGAACCATTGCAATGATAATAAGGATTTGGATATATACAAATGAAAATTTTTAAAAAAATAAAAATGTAGTATATATTTTAATATGTATTTATATGTAAGACTATATACTGCATTACTATTACATTATGTTAACTAGGTATTTTGACGAGATATATATATATATATATTAATGAATCTCATCTTACTTTATGATTAGAATATTTAGTTCCTCAAAAGAAACGATTACTCCCATTCTGTAAATGGATTAATAGTTATTCTAAAGTATTGTTTTATTGAAGTTATCACAAAAAGATTTAACCTGTTTCCAGGTGTAATATAATATGTACAACAAGAGGTGGATATTATTAGATTCCTTTATATGTAGATATATACCCAATTTAACGAATAAATACAAGGAGTATATTGTATATATATATACCGACTTCTTATAATTATGTGTAAGCCATATATAACTTTAGAATATTTGTGGGGAAATCATCTCGAAATTAACCTCAGTACACCCGGAACTGATCAGTTATTTCACATAAATTTTCACTTTGTACTATTTCCAGCTCCATATTCAAATTTGATTGTCAAAATTCACAGTTTCGTGCTTCAACATGAATCTGAAAAATTCTAAAAGATAGATTAGGAAAAGATAAAAGATAATAGATTATATACAATTTAAATCCCAGTTATTGCTGATATTTCTTTTAGCAACTATAATAAGTATGTTAGGCTCGACTTATTTATTGGGGAATAAAAAATATTTATACCAAATATTCCAATTTAAAAGTATAATATTACTCCGACCTAGCTCGTCAACAGTATCAACCCGGGATTTTAATACTGAATCTACTCATTCAAATGACAGTAAAATAAAGAGTGATAGTCGAGGAATGTTAACAAATGAGGGACTTCTTTTTCAAAGCTCAGATTTCAAATCATTAAGTTTATCAGAACATGGATCTTTAATTCAAGAGGATGATAGAATAAATACATTAAATAAAAATGATTTCCCTATTATGGGATACATGATGGAAGAAGAAGAATTAAATTTGGATCATAATTATAATGAAGGTTTTAATAATCAATTTTCAAATAGAAGGAAAGTTAGTGTACGAAATTCTATTAAATCATCAATGAGAAAAAATCCTAATGAAACTCCTCAGTTTCATATGATACGAAGTTCACATGATTTTAAAATCCCTTCAAGTTCAATTACCGAATTTTATAGTAAAATTATCAATACTGAAAATTCAATTAAAGATTACGATTTTGAATTACCAAAATTTCCAAATAATTTAAATGTATTTACTTTAAAACAATATTTAATTGATGTCAACTCAATTGATTTTAGTTATGATTCGAAAGGCTATGAAGATATTGTTTTCTATCAAATAAAGGGATTGATAGAAAATATTACTAAATTAGAAGGATTGTTAAGTATTGATTTAATGCATGAATTTATTAAATTCTTTAGTAATTATTCAATGACTAATACTATATTTAAAATAATTAATGATTTTGAAAAAAATGGAATAAATCCTAATCGAGATACATTACATCTTTTAATTTTCAAATTATCGAATCTTTCAAATTTAAATAGTAGAAAAGATTTACTAAAGCTTTATATTTTTATGGGTATTAAAAAATGGAAAATTTCAACAGATTTATTAACACAGTTTTTAATTTATTATGTTCAAAAACCTTCTAAGAAGAGACTTTCAGTTGCCAAAATGTTAATTAATGAAGGGCTTCATACTTATTTTTTAAAATATCCAATGTATGAAGATTATATATCTATTGAACTGGATAAAAATAATAAATCAAATTTTGGAAAAATAATTAAAAAGTTGTTACATTTAAAATTAATTGATGAAAATATAGATAAAATA
Organism: Pichia ethanolica; assembly: GCA_030570435.1. Taxonomy (NCBI): domain Eukaryota; kingdom Fungi; phylum Ascomycota; class Pichiomycetes; order Pichiales; family Pichiaceae; genus Pichia; species Pichia ethanolica. The sequence goes on along the minus strand of JAJLVP010000015.1, from coordinate 35,397 downwards.
AAATTATTTCAAATATACATTAAAATACTAACACAGAAAAATAGAATTGGAAATGCTTTAAATGAACTCAAAAAATATGATAAACAATATAACACAACCGAATGTTGGGAAGTGATTATGAATAAACTAATTAAAAATAGAGAAATTTGGAATTGTTTTGCAATTATAAATATTTTAAAATATGACACAAAAATAGATTTAAGAAAAATTATTTTTATACTATTACATGATTATAGAATTATGTACGATTTTTTTACTAAACAGACATTTAAACAAACTAATACAAGATTACTTTTTTGCTATATCATCAAATTACTACAAAAATTATCACAAAGTGATTTCAAACCAGCTATAGAATTAATTAAAAAAATAAAACCAAAAAGTGATATCATCAATAACGAAATTGAAAGTAAAATTGAGTTGGAATTTGAAAAAATTCAAATTTGGAGATATGGAATCAATGATGTAAATTACGATAATTTCTTTACCTATACAGAAAATGTAGATGATGAAGTAGATTTTATAAAAGGATTATGGGATGTTTATGATATTGAAGGTGGAAGGCAAACAATTGGGATGATTAGTGTTAATCCTATTTTATTCCCATGGAAGTAAAGATATTCATTGGGGATATTCAAAAATATAAACGTTAATTTTAATAGACATTCTGGTGTATATTATATATATTTTATATGCTATATAGATCTGGCTCATTTATAGAGTGCTAGCTTACGTAATACGCATAGTAATTTGAAGAAAAAGTGAACAATTTTCTTTCAACTTTTCGCTCAGTCAGAAACTTGTTGAAGAAAAATCATCACAATTTTCAGTTTGAAGTTGTTGAAGATGAAGTGGATAGTTTTATAAGCGTATAATTTAATATATATTTCTATCGATAAAGAATTGTTGTTTTATTATCATCATTTCAATATGTTCAGACAATCACTCAGGAACTTCAGCTCATGTCGTACTTTACTTGAATCATCTTGTAAAGAAGGTACCAAAATGAATTTAAATGTTTATAAGAATGGTAAACCAATCGTCGCATTAAAAGATGAAGAATATCCAGAATGGTTATGGGGATTACTTGATAAAGACCTTCAAATGGAGGAATTAAAAAAGGAAGATTGGTTTAAATACAATAGAAAAATAATCAAGAAGAAAAATATCGAACGTATAAAGATGAATAACTTCATGCAAAATATGAAAAAATAGACAAAATTGCTGTTGGAAAAATTTAACATTATTCTATTCTGTAAATAGTATATTTATATATATATATATATATATAAATAATGAGTATGTTTAAGATTTTAATAAATGTATATATCTCGAAATTGATACAAATAAATTTCATATAAACTTCATGTTTTTTTTTATGGAAAGAAAATAATATTACTGTTTTATTCTTTTTTTGATGATGCATTCCATTTAGCGTTGTTCTCAAAAGATTAATTAGAATTAAATTTATAATTTAAATTCAAATTCCTTACCAATCTGTAAACATTTCTCTGTTTAATCTTACTGTTCACTTTCTTATTTCCTTTCTGATCATAGTACAATCAAATAAACTTCAAGAGTATAGCAAGACATAATTTTGGATTGTTCTGACTAAATACAAAAGTATGTATGAAAAGACCATCAAATTGTAAAACGTAAAGCTAGTTGAACAATATATAATCGATTATCGATTATCGATTACAAGCCAAGGTCGATCGACGAGTTTTTCATTTTAAAAAGAGTAATTCTCAAATTTATTACGAAGAGGGGACTTTTATTAACATCAAATTGGTTAATATTTCACAATTATAAACGTAAAACTACTAGAAATCTCAAAAATAATTCAACTTTTAACAATCAATTAAATTAAAATAATGTTTAGATTAAATTACAAACGTTTGAATTTAAATTTTAAGTCTGTAGTTGGTAATAAAAGATTTATTATTACAGGTCCTACAAAGACAGGTTCAAATTTAAATAATAAAAGTGACAATAATAAGAATAATGAAAAAGATTCTAAATCATCATCAGGGTCAATATTCGATTCATCATTTACATTTCAACTATTTTTAATTGTTGGAGCTATGGGTGCTGGTTATACATTAGGTAAAACAACAATTTTAACATCACCACCGGCAACTTTATTTCCATCTGAATCAATTACACCAACAGAATTATTAGTTGAATATGAGAAAACAGATAAAGAAATTGAGAAAAAACAATATGATATGTTTAGAAGATGTATTTTAAGAATTTTAGAATCAAAAGGTATTGAAATTGATATGAAATATGGTAAGAATGAATTTTTATATGAAGAAAATTATTGTAATAAAGATATTTCAGATATAATGAATACAGAGGATGGTTTAAATGATGTTTTCTTTGGTAAAGATTCTAAATCATGGGAAGGTAAAGAATTTATTTGGTATCCTGAATCTACTAATGATGTTTCAATAATTTTAAAATATTGTGATGAATTTAAAATTCCAATTTATACTAATAGTTCAAATGTTAAAACTAATGGACTTGTATTTTCAGTTGATTATCGAAATTTTAAACCAAGTGAAAATAATGAAGCAGGAAATAATTTAATTAAATTTCCAATTGGATTAAAGAATGAACAAATAAATGAAATTTTAAAAAATAATGGAATTGAAATTGATTTAAATTCAAATTTAAGTTCAATTGATTTATTTTTAATAAAATGTGGAATTAAATTAAATGATTTTAATAAAAGATTAATTGGTAATAAAATTGATAAAGATTTAATTGTTGGATTTGATTGTGTATTACCAGATGGTAAAATTTTATATCTTAATAATAAAGAAGATTCATTATTATTTGAAGTTAATCAGTCATTACAAGATATTACATGTATTATAACTGAAGTTTATATTGATAAATCTGAATTAATTAATAAATTTTCAAAAGATAAATCTGAAATTACAGATAATTTAATAGTTATTGGATCAAATGAATTAAATAAATTAAATGAAATAATTAAAGAAATTAAAGGACGTATTGATATTAAGAAAAATAATATATCAATTATTGATAATATTGGATGTGATGAAATTTATAAGACATTTGGTTCATATGAAACATTTGCATTAGTTAAATTAAGTGATAAAGAATTAAATAAATTAAATAAGAAATTTAGTAATATTAGCAACGAGGAAAATAATCCTGGCTTAAAAATTGTTAATATTAAAACAAAAGATATTGAATTCAATTCAACTAATAATGTTTATTTTAGTGATAAAGTTAATACCGGTGATAAAGTTTTATTAATTAGAAATAATATTACAGATGAAAATTCAATGTTACAAACGTATCATGAAACCACACCGATAATTGAGAATGAAGAAATTGATTATGATGAAAAGAGTGATGAAAATCAAATCATCAAAAGAGGTCTTTTAAGACGTATGAAACTTGCCGTTGATAGTAACCGTATATTAAATAGAAATGTTGGTATTACAGTTACTTATAAAGGTGAATGATAAAACAACTGAAAATAGATTTCACCGCCACATTAATGGTCACGTTAAAGGATGGTGTGGCTGTGTACCTAGATAGATTTTAATTTCAATATAGTCTACTTTAATAATTTGTATATATATGTAAATTATCTCAGCTCTCCTGTTTTATATTTTTACATTTTTATATTTTCACATCCTGTAAATTAACAATTAACATTATTTATTTACTGCGAGAACAGAAAACTCAATGGAAGGCGATGGAAGGCAATGGAAAAAAAGGGTTGATTTGTCTCAGATTATGTATGATACTACAACAACTTGCAAGTTATATTATAGTTATTGCATATACATACATACACATATTTTAACGGAGTATACTATATAAGTGTTGTTACATAACAACAATCATATACATTATTATATATTATAAAGAGATTAATCATATTCAATTACAATATTTATCTTGTTCAATTGAAATAAGTCAGTCACAAACATACCTTTAATTATATTAAGTTATAAAATTGTAATCTAACAAAAATAACTCCTTCTATCTCCGGATTTAACCAACTAGTATAATATTTATCTAACATTGATTTCTTATTACAGTTAATATATAGATATATATTATAATATATATATACACATATATATATATATATATATCTTATAATCATATATGAGTTTATAAATAATCATGGAAAATTCACATGTTAAAGTAGAACCTGATCAAAATGATGATGTTTTTGAGAAGATGAATTTTAATGACAATGGCATTGATGAGAATATGGATTCAATTGATGCTGATATTAATAATGTACCATTGTTTATAAATAATAAAAATTTAGAGGAATCAGTTTCGAATCCACAGCAAAATGATGATGTTAGTAATAAAATTAAAAATATATCAACTAATAAATCTAAAGAAACATTAAATGATAAATCTATTAAGGAGAATAATATTAATAATAATAATGATGATGATGATAATAATAATAATAATAATAATAATAATAATAATAATAATACTTTAGAAAATATTGATATTGCTGCTACACCAAATATTGAAACTACCCAAACTCCAATAATTGTATCTCCTGATAGTAACGACTCGCCTTCACAATATATTCAAACATTGGCTCCATTAAATCCAGATAAAACTCCTAATAATGTTCATGAAACTTATACATTATCTAATTATCATAAAAATAATATAAAAAATAAACAATCTAATAATAATAATAATAATAATAATAATGGTGATATCAACAATATAAAAGAAAGTAATCATCATGAAAATAACGATTATAATGATATTATTGCAAAGGATGATTTATTAGACAATATTAGTTCAGAAAATGGTAAAGTTACTCAAGAAATTTCAAATAAAATGTTACCTTCAAATTCTTTAATAGCCTCTCTAAAGAGATCAAGTAATAAAAAAAAATCACAAGCTTCAATACCTTCGAAAAGGCCAGCATTTGTTGTTAAACTTTGGAAAATGGTTAATGATCCTTCAAATGAACATTATATTTCTTGGATGGAAAATGGTGATGCATTTCAAGTTAAAGATCGTGAAAGTTTTATGAAATATGTTTTACCAAAATATTTTAAACATAATAATTTAGCTTCATTTATTAGACAATTAAATATGTATGGATGGCATAAAATTCAAGATGTTAATTCAGGTGCTTTGGTCTTAACTGATGAAGTATTACAATTTGAAAATCCAAATTTTATTAGAGGTAGAGAAGATTTATTAGATAAAATTGTTAGAAATAAACCTTCAAAAGAAAATGAAGATGAAGAAATTGATTTAAAACAATTAATATCACAATTAGAACAAATGAAAAGAAATCAAGTTTTGATATCAGAAGATTTAAGACGTGTTAGACAAGATAATGAATTATTATGGAAAGAAAATTTTATTGCTAGAGAACGACATAAAATTCAATCAGAAACTTTAGATAAAATTATGAGATTTTTAGCAAGTATTTATGGTAATAATACTACAAGATTAATTCAGCAAATGAATACAAATTCAGGTGATTTGGTGGAATTAGATCAAAATGATAATATCAAGAATGGTAACAATTTTAGTAATTTTAATAATAATAATAATCCGAATAACAATATTAATAGTAGTGGTAATACTGGTAATATCAATTCTAATATTAATCCAAAGAATTTCAGTTCAAATTCTTATCCGAATGAGTATGGTTATTTTGTCTCGACAGGAAGCACACCTTTAAATTCCAATAACAGTAATAGCAATAGCACTTCACATATCAATATAAGTTCAGTACATGATAATTCAAATCTTAATATCGATAATATGAATAATAATAATAATAATAATGATGATAACAACAATACATTAATTAGTAATAATCAAAGTCATCAACAAAGATATAATAGCAATCAATATAATAAACAATTGAGAAAACAATTAATGATTACCAATCAATCACATGAAAATCAAAGAGGCGGAAATTCAAATGAATTGAGAATGAATAGTGTTGGTTATATTCCAAATCAAGAAGATGATATCGATTCTTCTATTCAGGAAATTCACAGGGGTCCAGAAACGTTTAATAGTAATAATGATAGTATTGAATCTATTTCAAATTTTATTGAAACACCAAAGATAAATACAAAAAAACAACATAATTTGGAATATCAAAAGCCTTCTCGTACATCATTACCGCAACAACAACAACAAATCACTCCACAAACTGAAGAATTTTTGAATACAGATTTGAAGAATTCTAAAACCCAGAATTTTTCAAATAATCAAAATTTTCAAGATTATAAAGTTTCACCAAATATCACCAATGCTCATTTATACAATCAAGGTACGCCGATCTCAAATATGTTTGACGACTCCTATGATACTAATAAATCAAATAATATAGATGCTAAAAATTCAGAAGACCACCAGCAAATCATGGGTAATATACAACAACAATTACACAAAAATCAAGGTACTCTTAAACAAGTTCATGATTGGTTAAATAAATATAATGATAATTTAGATCCTGATAATATATCATTACCTGATGAATTTAAAGTTGATGAATTCTTGCAACAACCTCTTGAAGTTACAAGTACAGTAGGAACACCTGTTGATTTTAATAATATGGTTAATTTTATTGATCCAGGTACTCCAATTCAAACACCTGTGTTAACACATTCTCAGTTAAATACAACAAATTTAAAGAATACTAATTCTGGATCTAGTAGTAATGATAATAATAAACGTACATTCAACCAGACTGATACTTCAAATAATAAATCTTCAAAACGATCAAGAAACGATTAGATACAATTATGTTTTGTTTGATTTTATTTTTATATATATTCTATTTTTACATGTTTTGCTACACAAATAATATATTTTCATGGCTTTATAAATATAATTTATTGATACTCTAATTTATACATTATTTCTCTTGGAATCTATAATTTTATTTATAAATTAATTAATATAATATGATATATTTACCTCTATTCATTTTGACCAAGTAATTTTGAACATTCAATAAATTTTGGATTATTATTTGATAATTCAAATATAGGAACGTCATCCCATACCAAATTTGATTTAATTTCACTAATGAATTCTCTATCACCTTTCTGAGTTATTTCTATGTCATCCGTTATATGATGTAAGTTACAATAATCATTTAAATTTGATATGGTTTTAGTATTCAAAAATCCTTTTGTTTTCTTAAAATCGGGAAATATAGATCTAACCAAGATGGGCCAATGATCAAAATATGGACAATTTGTTAAATAAACATTCAAAAGCATACTTTTTAAGATCTGAAAAGTTTTAATATCATATTTGGTTTGTAAAAATTGAGAGAATGCAAAAGCATATCCAAGTTGATTATTTTTAAAGAAATGATTTGTGTATGTAACAAATAAACCAGTGTTTATAAAATTTTTTTTAGAATTTTTAATTCTATTCATTTGCAAAACTAATGGCCAAGTTTCATCAATTCTATCGTCTTTTAAATAACATGCTATTAATTGATTAAATGTTGTTAAATCCATTTTATTATTGTCTAAAGTAATACCATTTTTCTTATATAATTCAAGTAATTTTTCAGGTGTTAGATGATCCATAATTGAAGCAAGTGAGTCAAGTAAAGGTTTTGTTGATATTTTATACTCTTCCATCATATCAAGCATTTGAATTTTTGGTTCTGGACTTTTAAACATATCAAAAACATTGTACCATGTATTTGTATTTGCTTTAAAATTTTTATCATCCATAGATTCTAATCTTTCAATTTTTTGTTTATATGCAGGAGGTCTATTAGTTGGGGCTAAAAAAATGTTATCAAAATCTGTATCTTGAACAATTTCAGTTTCCTCTATCATTATATTTAAAATTTTGAAAGCAATTTTATCATTTGAAATATGATGAAAAAATGATATTATATCTATATAATTTTTTTTTGAAAATAACTTTGGGTTAAAATTTACAAGTTCTTGTAATATTTCAGATATCTTGTAAAAATATTTTCTGTCATATTTGAAATGGGTTAAGCTATTGACATATTTTACAATTGAAATTTGATCTAATTTAGTTGGTAATTTTGGTAAAACTTTTGTATGTTTCAATTTCATAAGATTTACATAATTATATTCTGATTTTTCAACTGGTACATCTGATATATTTCTTAGTAACTCCAGTATTACTTCTTCATCAACACTAGCCAAAAAGTGAGATTTACCAAGTAATCGATTACTTAACATAGGTGAAATCATTGGAATGTTAGAATGCGGGGATTCATTTTGTAACTTTGTTGAATGTTGTGAAAAAAAACGAACATATTTACGTATATATATATTTCTTCCAATAGCTCTAGTTCCTAACATTTTGTTCGTTTCCTTTTGTTACTTATTACTTAATATTTACTGTTGAATGTAAATTTGTTGGAGGTTTTTAAATTCTCCGAACATGTTGAAATTTCTAGGATTTTCAGTTGATTAGCAATATATGCTTATCGGTGTACGGAAGGGTGTAAATTTTTAAAAAATTGTTCCTGTTAACTTTTTCTGGTTGGATTTTATTATTCTAAAACTGATTATCAATTATATAGTGATTTGATTACTCGATCCATTATTTGTTTCTTTCTTTTCCTTTTCTTGTTTGTTAATATATTATTTTATTATAAATACAATTATTAATAAATAAAAAATGACTATGGAAGTTTTACCACCTCGTAACAAATCACAACGATTGATTGATAAAAAGCAAAAACAAAAACAACAACTAGAATTAAGGGAGAAAATGGATAAACAAAATAAAAATAAGGAAAGAAATATCCAAATTAATAAAATTAAAAACCCACAAGCTTCAGATATTTGTATTGGATTAAATGAATTAACAGATTTAATCCATGCACTTCCACAAGATATAATTAGTTATTTTACATTACTTAAAGAAATTGAAGCAAAATGTGTTTATACTGTACCACATTTACAAGCATATATTAAAAGATTTTTAACAATGAGGAAAAACCATCCAAAGAGGGGATTATTATTATCAAGGATAAGAGATTGTATACGAGAATTAATGCCGTGTTTAGAAGAAAAAATGCATGTTGCAACTATTGCATCAGATAATGTTAAAAAATATATTAATAAAATTGATCAAGCTTATGAAATTGTTGTCGATAAAGAAATACCAGAAATAATTAGAATTGGTCCATTATGGGAACCATGCATGAAAGTCAGTGAACCAAAATCATTACAACAACAACGTAGTGAAAGCAGAAGGGAAGCATTAGCAGCTAAAAAGGCGAAAAATGGAGGTAATGGTAATACAAGTACATTTGAAGATGATTATGAAGGAACAGCTGCTGAAGATTCTGCTGGACCATCATCTACAAAAAAGAGTTCTAGGTCGAAGAAAGAATCAAAAGCTCATAATAATACACATAACAATAATAGTAATAATAATAATAATAATAATAGTAGTAATAATAATAATAATATACACAATTCACATACTGGTTCGAATTCCACTTCCAATTCCAAGAAAAGAAAGAATAATAATAATCCAGATGAGAATTCTAATAGTGTATTAAATAATGTTAATGGAAATAGTAGTAAAAAGAGTAAAAATTCTAAAGTTAAAAAGGAGACAAAGAAAGAATCTGACAATAATCAAAGTTCAAAGAATGGTAATGTATCGGTCAGTAATTCAAATAATACTAATGGAGGGAATGATAACAATAATAATAATAATAATAATAATGAAAGTCGTAATAAAGGTTCTAATGGAGGATCTAAAACAAGGAATAGTCATAAAAATGAGAATTCGGACAACACATCACATTCTTCAAGAACAAGGAAAGAAAATCAAAGTAAAGATAATAATATACCAACATCTCCAATTAATTATGAAGGAGAACCAGTTTATTGTTATTGTCAACAAGTTTCATATGGTGAAATGGTTGGTTGTGATGGAGAAAATTGTGAAAAGGAATGGTTCCATTTACCATGTACAGGATTAAAAGAACTACCTAAAGGAGAGTGGTATTGTGATGATTGTAAAGCTAAAATGTCACTAACTAACTAAAGGCACTAATCTTTTTTTTGATGATTTTATTTAATAACTCCATACATATATATTATATACATATATAATTAATTAAATTATGATACTTAAGAATTTTAAGAGCGAAATATTGAAGTGGCCGAAAAGGGAAATTAAACTATCCTGCAACTTCATTATTGTGGTGGTGGTTTATGTGTAGTTGAACAAAGAGTTGGATATAAAAAACTAAAACAGGATAGGATATTTGATAATTGTTTATTAAATCAAAAATATTCTTAAACAAGAAAATTAATAAATCGATAAATAAACTAATAAGATGAATACAGATGAGTATACTTTTGATGATATTAAACCATTAGATGATGGTTCACCAGATGGTTTACATGATATAGTTTTATGTAGAATAATGTATACACCAGAATTTAAAATGGTATTTTCATATTTGCGTGCATTAATGGCTAAAAGGGAATATTCTAAAAGGGCATTATATGTTACAACTTATGCAATTTCACTTGTTCCAGCACATTATACTGTTTGGAGTTATAGATTTGATATTGTTAAAGAATTATTTTTAAAAAATGATTATAAAATAGATGATGAACTTAAATGGTGTGATGAAATTGCAATTAATAATGAAAAAAATTATCAAATTTGGCAATATCGTGAATTATTAATTAAATTATTAATTAAGGAAAAATTTAACAATGAAAAATCTAAATATGATTTAGACTTAGAATATAAAATTATAGGTCAAATGTTAGAAAATGATGAAAAAAATTATCATGTTTGGTCACATAAACGTTGGATTGTTGAATATTTTGATTTATTTAATAATGAAAAAGAATTAAAATATACAGAATTATTATTAGAGAATGATATAAGAAATAATTCAGCATGGAATTTCCGTAATTTTATTATTTTTGGCAAAAATCAAAGTAATATTGATACAGAGATAATAATTAAAGAAATTGATTTTACAATTAAAGGTATTAGAAATTCAATATCTAATCCATCAAGTTGGAATTACATAAAATTTTTATATTCATTATGCAAAACTAATACAGATGATAAAAAATTAAATCAAGGTATTGAAAAAATCAATGAAATTGTTAAAGAATATACATGTAAAGAAGAAGAAATTCAAGAAGCTCTATCTAACAATAAATTATCGGTTCCTGCTTTTGAACTTCTGAGTGAAATATATAGAGATGATGGTGAATTAGAGAAAATGAAGAGAGTTTATAAACTTTTAGGGGAAGAACTTGATCCTGTAAGGAAGAATTATTGGAATTATAAAATTTCTATTTAATTGTCGTGTAGATTTTTCGTTTCTTTTTTTTTTCTTCTTTTTTCAGCTTTATTTATAATATTAGTTATGTCGAATATAAGTTAACGTGTAACTGATCTGCAATTTTTACTCTTTATATTAATTGTTGAGTTGCTGATGTTAAAAAAGATGAAACGTGAGCCAGAAAAACGCCTTTTTGGGAAAAAGATAAACACGACGAGCGACGGGAAGACAAGAAAAATGCTTAGTAAAAGAGGGAAAAGGAAACATTTAGGGCGGGGGTGAAACAAAGTATAAAGGCGGAATGTTTTGTTGTTTTTTTTTATTTTTTATTTTACATTTTGCTATTTTGCTATTTTGCTATTTTCTATTTTCTATTTTGGTTGCTGGATCTATTGTGTTGTTAGTTGGTTTGCTATCTTAAGAACTATAATCTTTTATATATAGATATTACTAATCAACAAGAATTATTAAGGAATACAAACAAGATGTCATCCCTTTCAAAGAAAACAAAAAGTCAATTGGTTGAAATTGCAGAAGATTTAGCAATTGATATCTCTGATTGCAAAGTCAAAAAAGATGTATATGAAACTGTCAGAGATTATTTCAGTGAAAATTCAGATAAATTTGATGAAAATTCTAAATATTATGAATTAGCAGTTTTATCAAAATTTGGTTCTCCAAAGAAAACTGTTTTTATTGAAAGTGAAAATGGTGATGTTAAAGAAATTGATGTTGTAGAAAGTGTCAATGATGATGAAGAAGAAGATGATGATGATGATGATGATGAAACTGAAGAAGCAGAAGTTGATAATGACATTGAAGATGCTGAAGAAAATTCTGAAGAATCTAATGAAATTGATGAAGAAAAAGATGTTGAAGATGATGGTGAAGATGGTGAAGATGATGAAGATGAAGATTACGAATATAATGAAGAAGATTTTGATGTCGATTATAATACTCCAACTTTATTTGAAGCCATCCAACATGGTCTTTTATCAGAATATATTGAAGACAAAAATGATGAACTTAAAGATTATTTAACTGATCCTTACTCAATTAATGAATTAGTTTTTTTCATTGAATCATTCTTCGTTTTAAGTTCATTGTTTAGTTCAACAACACTTGGTTCATATTTACCTGAAGATATTTTACAATATTCACCTTCAATTATTTCAAACTTATATGTTCCATCAGCAAGTTCATTCACTATTTCAAATTTATCAACTTTATTATTATGGGTTGTGGCTGGTAAACTTTTACCAACTATTATTTCATATTATATTAATTTTACATATGATTTTGAAAGAGATGCATTTGTTGAATCATTAGCTAAATTATTTATAGCTATAATTGTTTTTAAAACAGATTTTTCATTTGATACAATTAATGATGAAATTAAATATAATTTATCTTTTCATACATCAGTTTTAGAAAGTATTAAACATTATGTTTTTGAATCAATTTTATCCTTAAGGGGAGTTTTCGAAAATTGGGTTTTAGTTGATGCTCTTTTTAGTTCAATTTTAGCTTTATACGCAAACTTAGCATTCGTATGATTATTGTTATTATTATTACTATTATTATTAAATAACGAAATTATAAAAATATCGAAGCAAACAATAGAATAATAAAGAATTAATTCTATATATACATTATAAAATATATTTCCTGATTATTCTTTGACTCGAATTACCTAAGTTTATTTGATCTTGAATTTTCCATCTTTTTCCTTTTTCCTGTCTTTTTTTTTTAAATAGATACTAAAAACTTTAATTTGATTAGCAACTTAAAGTTTCTTAAGTATTGAATTTATTATATTATATATTATATATTTCAGTGTATTTTATTAGTTAGTCTGTATTCTTTCTTTATAGTTTTTATATATATAATGGAAAAAAAAAATATAAAAAAAAATATAAAAAAAATTTAGAACAAGTTTATATCATTGTCTATTCCATTAGTATAATTTTGCACTAATTCCCAAATTTTATCATGAACTTGACTAATATTTAATCCATCCACAAATAAAGGATGCCATTCAGGATTTGAATTAAATTTTTCAAATATTATTTTAACTTTTTCTTGAAATTCAATATTTTCATATCTTTCATCACCGAATCCATCTCTATTTGAATTTTCTGAATTTTTAAATTTTAAAAAAATTGTTAAATCAGGTTTTGGTAAACCTTTATCAGGATTTAAACACCAATTAAAATCTAAACCTTTAGCACATGAATATGAAACTCCTGAATATACATATCTATCAAGAACAACAATTTTACCAGAATTTAAATCATTATTAATTTCATCAATTAATTCCCATCTATTTGAACTAAATAATAAATGTGCTGCTTGATCATTTAATTTAAATGATTTATCAGTTAAATAATTATTTATTAATTTACCAATTTCGGTATCTCTTTTAGGAAATTTAATTAATTTATAATTTAATTTTAAATCATTAAATTTTTTAGTTAATAATTCAGTTTGAGTTGTTTTACCTGTTCTATCTAAACCTTCAATAACGATCAATGCACCACGCATATTTTGCTTTAGTTATTTAAATGATTGTTTAGAGTAAATAATTAGGATACTTTAGATAGTTAAATATGATATTGTTTTAACGTGTTTATAATATTTGCGCGTTCACATTTATGTTGAGGATACGACAATATTTCTGTTGTTATTAATAAGCCTTTATTTACCGGAATTTACTATTAAAAGCTATTTAATTTAGTGTTGAATTATCTAACTTGATCAATTAAGATAAATCAAGTAGATGATTGCATTTTTAATAGTTAAAGACATGTAAAGATAGAATATTGTTTGAAAATAAGAGATTAATTAAATTTTAAAAATTTACAAAATTTACGAATATTTCAATTGAAAGTGAATTCTAAAAATTAAAAAATAAAGGAAGTCACTTGTTATCAATTTTTTTCATTTTTTCGAAATACAAAAAAGATGACAAAAAAGGTATATACAAACTTCATACTTTGACAATGCTGTCTAATATTAACTAACACACATCCTTATCTAATAGCTAATAGTCATATATCCTGATTAGATTGATATACAAACGGCCGGCAGCCGGTTCAGTCATTTTTAAAGTGCAATTTTCAATTTTCAATTTTCAATGACTCTGACTTCTTCCGCGGCAACGCAACACTGCGTAAGAAAAAATTAATTGAATATTTTTTTTTCTTTTCTTTTTTTTTCTCTTTTTCTTTCTTTTTCTTTTTTTTAATAGATAAAATTTTTTGTACAACATTATTTCATCTTCATCTTCATGTGAATTTTTCTTTCTCTGATTGTAGTTTCTTAAAATCCAAGTAAAACAAATCTTTGGTTTATCCAAGCAACTAATTAGATTTATAATATAAAATATAATGTCATCTAAAGAATCAGCCCCAGCAGATCAAGTTTTTGATACAATTTTAGTTTTAGATTTTGGTTCTCAATATTCTCATTTAATTATTAGAAGATTAAGAGAATTCAATGTTTATGCTGAAATGTTACCATGTACTCAAAAAATTAGTGAATTATCATTTAAACCAGTTGGTATAATTTTATCTGGTGGTCCATATTCTGTTTATGAAGAAGGTGCACCACATGTTGATCATGCAATTTTTGATTTAAATGTACCAATTTTAGGTATTTGTTATGGTATGCAAGAATTAGCTTGGATTAATGGTAAAGGTGTTGGTAGAGGTGAAAAGAGAGAATATGGTCCAGCAATTGTTAATGTTGTTGATGATTCATGTCCTTTATTTAAAGGTGTTAATAATTCACAAGTTTGGATGTCACATAATGATAAATTAACTTCTTTACCAACTGGTTTCAAAACTGTTGCAACAACTGATAATTCACCATATGCTGGTATTGCAAATATTGAAAAACCAATTTTTGGTTTACAATTTCATCCAGAAGTTACTCATTCATTACAAGGTAAAATTTTATTAAAAAATTTTGCAGTTGATATTTGTCATGCTTCACAAAATTGGACAATGGAAAATTTTATTGAAACTGAAATTAAAAGAATTAGAAATTTAGTTGGTCCAACTGCTGAAGTTATTGGTGCAGTTTCTGGTGGTGTTGATTCAACTGTTGGTGCAAAATTAATGAAAGAAGCAATTGGTGATAGATTTCATGCAATCTTTGTTGATAATGGTTTAATGAGAAAAAATGAAGCAATTACAGTTAAAAAAACTTTAGATGATGGTTTAGGTATTAATTTAACAGTTGTTGATGCAGGTGATGAATTTTTAAGTAAATTAAAAGGTATAACTGATCCAGAAAAGAAAAGAAAAATTATTGGTAATACATTTATTCATGTTTTTGAAAGAGTTTCACAAGAAATTAAACCAAAAGATGGTTCTGAAATTGAATATTTATTACAAGGTACTCTTTATCCTGATGTTATCGAATCTATATCATTTAAAGGTCCTTCTCAAACTATTAAAACTCATCATAATGTTGGTGGTTTATTAGAAGATATGAAATTAAAATTAATTGAACCTTTAAGAGAATTATTTAAAGATGAAGTTAGAAGTTTAGGTAAAATCTTAGGTATTCCTGATGAATTAGTTTGGAGACATCCTTTCCCAGGTCCTGGTATTGGTATTAGAGTCCTTGGTGAAGTTACACCATCTCAAGTTAAAATTGCTAGAGAAGCAGATTACATTTTCATTGAAGAAATTAAAAAACATGGTTTATATAATAAAATCTCTCAAGCTTTTGCAGCTCTTTTACCTGTTAAATCCGTTGGTGTTGTTGGTGATCAAAGAACTTATGAACAAGTTATTGCTTTAAGAGCAATTGAAACAACTGATTTTATGACAGCTGATTGGTATGTTTTTGAAGCTTCATTCTTAAAGAAAGTTTCTTCAAGAATTGTTAATGAAGTTGATGGTGTCGCTAGAGTTACTTATGATATCACTTCTAAACCACCAGCAACCGTTGAATGGGAATAAACTTTTAAATAGAGTATCTTAGTTAAATTTATATTTCACGATATATTGTGTATTTATTATATAAAATAATTTTCCATTATATATTAGACTGTCTAAGTACAATTGTATTAATAAACCCACCATCATGACTTATACTACATAAGAATTGTTCTCCTGTATTATTTAATAAATATTTCTTATTACCAATTATTGGCCTACCACGTTCATCATTTGTCTTATACCAATCTTTCATTATAAAGTTTTTTTGATTATCATTATCAAGTGTTTTATATATAGATTCTTTTATGCTCCATGATACTGATAATATCTTTGCACATTTATCAATATCATTATCTTTCAATGCTTCTTGAAACTTGGGTAATTCAAATTCTGGATTTAATATTTTTTCACTGAATCTTTTAGTCTTAAATTGTTCTAATGATCCATTCCGTTTTAAAATTTTCAGAAACCTACTCATCTGGTGAATATCATTTCCAATAGATATTATTCTTGACATCTTACAAGAATCTTAAATCTACAATAGAAAAAAATCAGCTATACCTATTTATTTACATATTGGTTATGAAATATCTATCGCCATAACTCGCAAAATCATAAATTCTTCGGTGCAAAAATACATGTTGATAACTACGCAAAAATATTTTTATTCTTGGTACCATTCTAGTAAATAACTCACAAATATTAACGTTACTACCCAATTTCATTCCAGTTGTTGAAAAGTTTGTAAAGCTTATATATACATACATGTATATATAGGATTACGTATTTGAAATACTGAAATATACATGACTACATATGGACACATATTCATTTAAATAATATGAGAAAAATCTTGGGAAATAAAGCATCAATCAACGAGACTTCGACTTTTATTTCAAGAACTTCTGTCATTATAATTATTTATTTAGTTTTAACATCAATTTTACCGGAATCAAATAAATTTCCAGTAATTATCTGCACTCTATTATTTACCACTGTTGTAAATCAAACATCAATGCTTCAATCAATAAAAAGAAAAATTTACAAATATGCTCATGAAGTTAATGAAGTTAAAGGTATTAAAATAGATCCAGATAGATACGATTTAATCAGTTCAATTCATGATATAAATTCATATTTACGGGATGCAGAAAAATGGAATAATAGAAGAAGAATATTATTCAGACAAATGAATCCATTACAACAAAAGATTGCAAATTCAATAAATTATTGTGATAAATTGAATTTAGTGGATCAGTATTTCAAAAAAAATAATAAAGTTTTATCGCAAATTGTTTCAAATTCAATTGCAAAGTATGATGTCCAACATTTTGAATTAAAACTTGTTGAACAACAAGCTAAATCAAATAACTCAAATAATTATTTTAGAGTTGTTGAAAGTTTATGTCATTTTGCTCGTGATTGGCCAGTATTACCTTCAGATGAAGTAACTCCTTTATTAGAATATATTAAATGTCAATCAAAAGAGTTAAATAATGAAAATACAATTGCAATTGTACCAGGTTCAGGATTAGGTAAAGTTTCTCATACACTGTCAGAAATGAAATTTTCTTCTGTTCATGCAATCGAATTTTCTTGGTTAATGGTACTAATGAATGAATTTTTATATTCTCACAATGAAACTCAAGAAGAGTTAAAAATTTATCCCTATTTACATACATATTCGAATCATTTAAATATTGATGATCAAATTAGATCTGTTGAAATTTTACATTCTTTGAAAAAACCAGATTCTTTAAATATTCATAAAGCCGATTTCACACATTTCAATATTACTAATCATTTGAAAGAAAATGAAAAACCCCAAAATTTATTATTTGTTACATGTTTTTTTTTAGATACAGCAGAAAATTTAATTGAATATATCCAATCAATTAATAAGATTTCTTCAAAATTCACAGGTGAAATTAAATGGATAAATTTAGGTCCTTTAAAGTATGGTACTGCTGCTAAAATAGAAATTTCAGACTCAGAATTGAAATCATTAGTCCAACATATGGGTTGGAGCATAACCGATGAGCAAGATCCAAAATTGCTTGGTTATTTAACTGATAAAAAAGGTTTATGGCAAGGGTATTACAACGTTACTATGTGGACAGCAACTAGAAAAAGAATTGCTTAGTTTAGTAATTGCGAACATATATATAGCATAGCTGCCTTCCAGTTTCATCAATTATAATTTTATATTTTTATATCTTTATTTTTATATATCTTTGTACTCAATAATTTAAAATGATTATTTATTAATGTTTGTTTCCATGAGCTATAAATAAAATGTATAAAAAAGTATATATAATAATAATGTATAAAAAAAGGGGGAATGTGTAATAAAATAATGTATAGTTTGTAAAAATTAATGTATAAAAGAAAAGTAATAATTTGTTAATGTATATATAAAATTATGTTTGAAAAAAAGTAATATTTTGAAAAGATTAAGCCTTCTTTTGGGTACCAATCTTATCATCACCCGCCTTCTTTTGGAAGATTGTAGTATCCTTTTCATGTCTTGGTTTTGGAATTAATGATTTTGGATTTAATACTTTAAATATAACTGAGAATGGACTCTTACCTAAAACTCTGAAATACCAATAACCAACCAACATGAATCCAACATTTGCAACAATATAAATCCAAGCAATACCAAAATCTCTCCAATGTTGGTTCCATTTAATACCGTATTGAATAACAACTTGTTCTTGAAGGGTATATGGACAGTATTCACAATTTGAAGTAGTTTCATTGTCTCTTAAGTAACCACCATTAGTTTCAATATACTTTTCAAAATATTCACCACACGTTTGACCTGCTGGAGGATCAACAATACTTAACTCACGATATGCACAAACTAATTTTCTATTATGTAAAATTGGACCAACGAAAGCTTGAACGAAATATGTGAATGGGGATGCAACATACATGAAAGACCAGAAATGTGGAGAATATCTCTTTGGATTCAAAATACCACAGAATAATAACATCGCAGCGAATAAATTGGAGTTGATCATAGAAGCTGATGGAACATCTGGTGAGAAATATAAGATAGCTAAACCATAAGTAACGTAATACATTGGGAAAATTAAAACATTAATAAAGAAGAAGAAACCAGCTTTATCTGCATCACCAGAATATCTTGGTGGCCAGTAGTAACAAATGTAGATAAAAAATTGACAAACAGTTGACCAAAGGATTTCAACAATAGTATGACATAATAATAAACAAGACCAGTGGAAAGTATTAGATAAAGCTTCTCTGACTTCAAATAATTCTCTGGTATCATAAGCAAAGACATGGGATTGATTGATCATAGCAACAGAAATTAATAACAACATGAAAACAGAAGAGAAAGCACCTTGAGCACCACCAATAGTATGATCCATACCAACATAAGATAAACCGACGAAAAGAGCACAAGAGACACATTCTAAGAACTTAGCTCTAATATAAATAGGAGATCTCCAGAATTGAGTATAAGTTCTTTTTAAAACGTAATAGAATTGTTTGCTATAAGAAGTTGCAAATTTAGCAGTTAAATCACCAGCAGAAGAGTTTTCAGGTCTCTTTGGTAATTCTGCATGTAAGTATTCAATCTCTTTTGTGGCTTCAGCACATTCTGGAGAGTTATTCCATAATTCAGACCAATCTTGAGCGGCAGAAGCAGTAGCACCGGCACCAATACAATTCAAAATATATTCAGCTGGATTTTCTGATTTACCACATTTAACACCTGAATTTCTTTCAAAATACTTCAATAAAGAAGCAGAATTTTCACCAATATCACCAAAGTAAACAGTCTTACCACCTTTCTTCAACAATAATAATCTATCAAAAACTTCGAATAATGTTGCTGAAGGTTGATGAATAGTACATAAAATAGCTTGACCAGAATCTGCAAGAGCTCTCAAGAATTGAACAATGGACCAAGAGGATTCAGAATCTAAACCAGATGTAGGTTCATCCAAGAATAATAACAATGATGGCTTAGCAACTAATTCGGTAGCAATAGATAATTTCTTTCTTTGTTCGACATTTAAACCTCTACCGATCTTACCGACCATAGCTTCAGCATACTTGTCCATACCTAAACATCCGATAATTTTTTCAACATAATCATACTTTTCAGCTGTAGAAACTTCCTTTGGTTGTCTTAAATCAGCAGCAAATCTTAATGATTCTCTAACAGAATATTCTGCCATATGTAAATCTTGTTGTTGGACATAACCAGTTCTTCTTTTGAAGGAAGAATCCAATGGTCTACCATTAACTAACATATCACCTGTAATTGTACCGAAAGAAATTCTTTGAGCCAAAACATTTAATAAAGTAGTCTTACCTGCACCAGATTCACCCATAAGAGCAGTCATAGTACCTGGCTTAACGTAACCTTGAATCGAACATAACAATTGTCTTGTAGCACCATCATATGGAATAATATAATCTAAGTTCTTCCAAGAGAAAATATCAGCAGTAGCAATAATTTGTTCTAAATCTGCATCTGGTCCGTTCAAAGCAAGCATCATTTCTTCTCTGGTAGCAACCTTACCATCCCAATCTTCACCATTGGATGTGTCTGGTAAACAACCTCTCTTGAATAAAAGTAAATCACCACCACCTTCAACATTCTTAATATATTCTGACATGAAAACATTTAATCCAATATAACCAGCTGTCCAACAAAGGTTGACACCCCAGTATTTCCAAACATTATGCCATCTAATATCGAAGGCTCTGTAAAGATAATCGTCACCAAGAACCCAATCACGACCAGCAACAGCACCAGAAATACCACAAATTTGATTAGCAAGAGATGCGTTTTCATAACCTGGACCAGAAGGAACTAATGCATAACAGTTCATATGTCTTCTATGGAATTCATTACCCATTAAAGAGTAGAAACAATAGAACATTGGATTTAAGTAGTGAATCCATTTAAGGAAATGATGCATTTGATTTAATGGTAAAACAAAACCAGCATAGACACACATCATCAAAACCCATAAACCACCAATAGCATGGGCGGTGGTACCATCTTTTGTAATAGTCGCAACACACTTGAAAGTAAATGACATACATTGTTGAATGGTTAACAAGAATAATAAGTACATGAAGAAACCACCAGCAGTATGCTTTAGGTTAGGCATCCAGTAAGTTGTTAAAGATAAAACGACAACTGCAATAAATTTAGTTGGAAATTCAGTAATAATTTCTTGTAAAGCTTCAGCAGATAAATGATACATGGAATATGACTTTTGTTTGACCAAAATATTTCTTGTAGAGAAAGAATTAGCAATTTCGGCCAAAGAAGTAACAGAACAGAAAAGCAAGACATAGAATAAAATACCACCACGGGAGTATGCACCATTAGTTGACTTTGGGATATGATAGTACATAGAACCGACAACAAAACCTTTAATGACAAAAGAAGCAATATAAACAATAGTATATGTGATATTACCCTTTGTTCTTTGGAAACCTCTTAACATCAAGTAGTATAATTGGGACCAATAAGTAACCATAAATTGAGAACTTTGTCTATTACCTTTTTGCTTTCTTTGTTTATTAACGAAATCCAATCTTTGTCTTGTTTCATCACCGTTATGATTTTTATCAAATTCTGCCATTTCATTAAGTAAGTTTGCATATTCTGGAGAGTTGACCCAATATTCAGCAAATTCATCTGATGAATCTGGAACCTTACCTTCAAAACCTGGTTGAATTTGTCTGGATGATGGAGAAGTAACAGCGGTCAAGAATTCTGGAGCAGTCATTCTACTTGGTTTTAAGTAACCCATTCTTTCGAAGTAAGCAACACCTTGTTCAGCAGGACCCCAGAAAATTTCTCTACCTTTGTAAAGAACGGCAACCTTATCGAATAATTCATAAATATTTTGACCAGCTTGATAAATAGCAACAAATGCAGAACAACCCAACATATTAGTTGCAGTTCTTAAACATTGTGTGAATTCCAATGCAGTAGAAGCATCTAAACCTCTGGTAGCATTATCAAAACAATAAACAGAAGCATTTAAAGCTAATGCTTCAACAATGGAAACTCTCTTTCTTTCACCACCAGAAACACCTCTAACGAAATCGTTACCAACCCTGGTTGCATAAGTATGTGTTAAACCAAAAACGGTACACCATAACTAGATAATAAAATAAAAAAAATGATAGTAAATAAAAAAAATAATGTTAGTATTTGTGTCAATAATTATAATAAATAAAAAATAAAATATTTTTAAAATTGTACTTACTCTTAACATGTTATCAACATATTCTTCTCTGGACATATTATCAATTCTCTTTTCTGGTGTCTTACATCTTAAAGCTAATTGAATAGTTTCTTTAACTGTAATATATGGGAAATGGAAATCCAATTCAGGGTTATAAACAACATAACCTTTATATTTTTTCATCATTTCAGCTTGATCTAAACCATCATATGAAAATGTACCTTCAACTTTAGTAAAGTTTTCAATTTCACCAGCAACAGCTTTTAATAATGAAGAGCAACCTGCACCAGGCTTACCTAAACATAAGACCATTTCACCTGGTTCTAAGACACCAATAAAACTTTGAATAATTTGTCTTTGTGGACGGTTATCCCTTTGGAATTTCTTCCACCATTTAACATAACTGAGAACCATTTCTGTAACAGATGGACCATGAGCAGCAGAGGCATCAATACCCCAACATGTTAAATCTTTAAATGAAACACCAGCATTAGCAGATTCCAAACCTTGTTCAGCAGAACGATCACGTAAATATTTCAAAAGTAATTCTAAATCGAAATTTTCTCTGTTAATTTCAAAACGATCCATATCTTTTTTAGTCTTTGTTGATAAAACTCTTGCTAAGGTTGCAATACGTTCAATACCTTCTTCAGTTGAAAGCATATGAGTAACATGACGAGATAAATTACCTGCACCTTCTTGTCCTTCTGGATCTTCTAATGGATTGAATTTTTGAACTTCAGGTGAATCTGAGTCAATACTATCATTGTCATTATTGTTATGACCACTACTATTTTCTGATTTCTCCATGGTAAATCAAATTTAATTATATTTAATTCAGTAATTTAAGTATTTTTTTTTTTTTTTGGTTTAAAATTAGAGAAATATTAATTGAGAATAAGAAAACGTGTGAAAATATAAAAAAATTTAAAAGCAACTAACTGATTAACTATTTGGTATCACAATAAAAAAAAGTAATTAAAATTGTATATAAATAAAGCAAGATTTTATACTTTTCTCTGCTAATCAATTGCTGTTAGTAAACTGAAAAATAAATGAAATAAAAAATAAATAAAAATAAATAAAAAAGAGAAAAAGTAGTAACTATAAAGAGTTGCTAATAAGGTGGGAATAAAGCTTTATTTAAAGTTATTAAAAAATGAACCAAAACCAAAACAAACAATTTACTTGTTTTAATAACTATCGAAGCCAATAACTACATCAAGCAAAACACAAACAATAGATGGCAAACCCGGATTGAGTGAATATAATAATTAAAACATTACATAACTAATAATTGCTAGTATTATTAAGAATATTGTTATTGTTATTGTTATTGCTATTATAATAATTATAATATTAATAATAATAATAATAATAATAATAATAATCCTTTTTATTTTAAATGATAAGAGACTATAAAATAAATCGACATAAAACAGAGAGAATAAAACACCAAAAACAACTAAAAAAAAGGGGAAAAAGAAAAAAATACAGTCTATTTTATGTTAATTCCCTAATTTTTATCTATATTTTGCAAAATCATGTTACGAAAAAATTGTCGGCGTCGGCAGCCATCAGCAAACGAGTATGCCGATGTTTTAATAACTCTCCGCTTTCTTATATTAAGAAAAACCGGTATAACGCGGAGTCTTTTTAAACCGGTTTATTTATAGGTTATTTTCAAATTTTTTTTACACTACAATTTTTTTTTTCAGCCTCAATTATTTTTATAACATGAAGAAGAGTATTTTATTTCTTTTCTTTCCTTTTTTTAATACTCAAAATTAATTGAATTAACAATCCTATTTCCTATTTTTTTTAATTCTGTTTTTTTTGAGTTATTTGTAATTAATTTTTATTAAATTTAATATATATAGGTAAAACACATTGATAATTTTACACAAAAATTTATTAATTAAATTAAATTAAATTAAATTAAGTATTATTAAAATTATATAACTGTTTTATTTATATTATTTAAATTCAGCACTTGAATTTATTTGTAATTTTTTATCACTACCAGCACTTAAAATACCAATTTCTTTTTCCCAATTAACTGCAAAAACTTTACTCTTTTTCTCTTCTGACTGTCTTGTGATTGTATACATAGCCTTGTTTGCTCTAATATCCCAAATTTTAGCTGTACCATCATGTGATCCAGAAATAAGCATATAATCATTATCTGTTGTTGTTAATGATACAACAAAATTAGTATGACCAATTAATTGACTGTTTGTAACTTTTGAAGATCTTGGATCATGTAAATTAATATGTCTTGCAGATGATCCAGTTGCTAATAAATTCATATTTTTTAATGAAACAAGTGAAAGTAATGAATAGTTTGTTTGTTTTGTATCTACACAACGTGAAGTAATTAAATCCCATGTTTTAATTGTATGATCTTGTGAAACTGAATATGCTATACTTGAATCATTTGGATCAAATAAAACATCCTCAATTGGTGCATGATGTGACTCAAGAATTGATAAAGGTGCTTTTCTTTTAATTGATGAATCTTTAATTGCAAGTTTTAATCTTTTTCTTGATGATGATGATAATTTATCTGATGAATCAATTGGATCTGATGTATTCATCTCTTTCGGATTTGTTGACCAAAGTGCAATTGAATTATCATATGAACCTGATAAAATTCTATTAGTTTGAGTATTTAAATCTAAACTTGAAACAGTACTTTTATGATAATCTAATAGTGCAAATGTATGTCCATCTTGTGTTTCTTTATCAATATTTTCATCACTTATAATTCCTGATCTCCATAATCTTATTGATCTATCCATTCCTGCTGTAATGAATTTAGTTGGATTTATAAATTTAACAGCTTTAACTGGTTGTGAATGTCCAACTAATTGTGTCTCTACTTTACCAAATGAATTGTAAATTCTAACTATACCATCATATGATCCTGTTAATATTTTTGGTGCTGTTATAATATTTTCACCTTTAGTTGATCCTGGTAATTCCATTGAACCGATAGTATCTATACTTGAAATCCAATCATCATTATTA
Organism: Pichia ethanolica; assembly: GCA_030570435.1. Taxonomy (NCBI): domain Eukaryota; kingdom Fungi; phylum Ascomycota; class Pichiomycetes; order Pichiales; family Pichiaceae; genus Pichia; species Pichia ethanolica. The sequence goes on along the minus strand of JAJLVP010000015.1, from coordinate 9,817 downwards.
AAACTAGATAAAAATTTTGGTGGTAAAACTGCTCTGGTATATTCTAATGTTAAAAATGCTTCGGTTGATAAACCATTGTTAATTAAATACTCTTGAAGATCAGTTTTTAAAATAGTACCATCGATTAAAAATTCAAATGGAACAGGTGTTTCTGTTTCTAATAAATGATTAACAATTTCGGATAATCCAAATCTTTTTAAACCTACTGGAATATATATTGGATTTTGTGAACAATGTAATGTTTCATCTTCATCTCTAGTAAAGAATTTAACTTTAACTTGATCTTTATTTTGCCCAGGATTATCTACCATTCTGAGTTCTTTGTTAATCTTGACTTTTGTTATTATTTGTACAATCTTGCAAATAATTTATTTTGATTAAGGGAAGTAAATTTAAAAAAATATTTTTTTAATTTTTAAATTTTATAAAAAAATATAAGTAAAATTTTTTATTCTCAAAATTTTTCAGGCGGTGAAACCAAAATTAAGAAAATTTTAAAAAAAATTGTGCACGGGTGTAAATTTATACGAGATACGACTATTTTGAAGGGCTCATTCTCCTTTTGGTGAGTTTATTCATTTTCGAATCAAAATCTTTGTGACAAATAGTCTTATCTAAAAGGTTGCTTCTGATTCAATATAAGTGTCAAACTTACAAACCCATAAATAATGGTTGATTATCCATTTTTGACTAGTGCTCCAGGAAAAGTGATCCTTTTTGGTGAACATTCTGCAGTTTATAATAAAGTATGCTAATATTTTAACCTTCCTTTATCCTTTTTAAATAACATAAATACTGACATTTATACATATATTTCATGTTTTTAATTCAAATAGCCGGCAATTGCTGCTGCTTTATCACTGCGAACCTATTTATTAGTCACAAGAAATTTAAATGATTCTGATGATTATATATATCTGGAATTTCCTGATATTGGATTATCTCATAAATGGAAGAAATCTGAAATGCCATGGGAACTTACAACCCATGAACAAGGCAGACCACCTCAAAGTGAAGAACTTAATGCTGAACTTGTCAATGGAATAACTCCAATGCTAACTACAATTACATCTCCATTACATTATGCAGCAGCTTATTGTTTCTTATATTTATTTATTTCTTTATGCAATGGTGAAGTTGAAAGTGGACTTACCTTTACAGTTAGATCAACATTACCGATTGGTGCGGGTTTAGGATCATCTGCATCTATATCTGTTTGTCTAGCAAGTGCTTTTGCATTTATTGGAGGTCATATTAAATCAGCAACGTTAGAGAAATCCTCAAAAATCATTAAAGATTCTGATGAATGTCTATTTATAGATGCATGGTCTTATATGGGCGAAAAATGTATTCATGGTAATCCAAGTGGTATAGATAATGCAGTCGCCACTCATGGTGGTGCAGTTATGTTTCAAAGAATGGCAAATTCCATGCCAAGTGTTCGTACTTCAATGAGAAACTTACCTTCCATTAATTTATTATTAACAAATACTAAAACTCCTAGAAGAACTGCAGATTTAGTTTCTAATGTTGCTCGAGTTGTTAATGATTTCCCAAAAACAACAGGCTGTATATTAGAATCAATGGAAGCAATTGCAAGAGAAGCCTACAATTTAATGTTACGTCCATTTTTTGATGATGAATCCAAACATAGACTAATGGAATTAGTTAGAATAAATCATGGTTTATTGGTTTCATTTGGTGTTTCCCATCCAAATTTAGAAAGAATTAAATTATATTGTGATGAATTAAAAATGGGAGAAACAAAACTGACAGGTGCAGGTGGTGGTGGATGTGCTATAACACTTTTAAATGATAATATTTGCCAAGAATCATATGATAAATTGGAATCTAAATTTAAAGAGCATGGATTTGAGACCTTTAAAACTACTTTAGGGGGAAAAGGTGTTGGGTTATTAGAGAATGCACCATCTGAAATTTTAGAATTTATGTCAATTAAAAGTTTTGTTGATTTTAAAAATACCAACGAAATTGAATCATCTATTGGATGTAGTTCAGTTGATTCATGGAAATATTGGTAATATTAATGATTATTAACTTTGCTTAATTATTATACAGAAAAGGTAATTAAATTTAAAATAATTTTATAAAAATAGATAAATTAAATGTATAAAATTTGAGAAGAAAAACAACAGTTTATTAAATCAAGTAAACAAAAAAAAATATAGGAGTTAAAAGTAACACAATTATAATTTTGAAACAATTTTTTTATTTTCTTGGAATAATTCTACAGCTCTATGTCCCATACCTAAACCAGCTTGATAACCATATCCACTTGCACCATAATTATGAACTAATAACTTACCTTCTCTATCTTCAGCTTCGATTCTAACACCACCATGTCTACTTGGTCTTAAACCTGCTGCAACGCCAATGATTTCAAGTGGTTTATCTAAGATTTTTGGTAATAATTCTGTTGTTCTTTTGATAATATCTTTTGATTCTTCTTCAAAAGTATCAGCTGTCCAATTATCTTTTTGTAAGAAACCACCTAAAATTAACTGACCATTAGAATTTGGTCTTGGAATAATATAAGTTGCATAATCTGCACCCCATCTCATTCTATTTTCTTGAATATGTGGTGCTCTAGCAACTAAAACTTGACCTCTAGTTGGGTAAACATTTGAATCTTTAACACCAGAAAGTGAATAAGCTCCAACACCAGTACAATTGAAAACTGCAATTGTATGTGGTAAATAAGCTTGAGAGATATGTGTTAATTTTTGTCTTATAAAACGAACACCTAATTTTTCAAGATATTTCTTAAAAGATTTAAGGAAAAGAGGACAATAAAAATTCCATGTTGTGAAAGTAATACCATAAGCAACACCAGCTGGTAATTGCGCTTTTGGAACAATTTTAAAACCTTTTAAATATGTTTTTAAAGAATTAATTTTTTCATCCCCTGGATATTCATCCCAATATTCAGTACTTGGTCTCATATCTAAACCACATGTTGGACCACCTAATTTTTTTTGAATTTCAGCAAGGTGTGTGTATGTGAACTTATCATATGATAAAGTAGCTGGATCATTTGGTGAAATACAAGAGAAATTACCACCTGCATATGGTGATGTATATTCAATTGACATATCACCAGGTAGCTGTTTACCGATAACAATGATTTTTGAAGGATTTATTTTAGCATCATTAATTAAACTATATGTGGTATATAAACCAACAATACCAGAACCTAAAACAACAACGTTAGACATTTTCTTTTCTTTTTTCTTCTCTCTTTTTTTAACCTTTTTATTTATATTTAATAATTGTTAATAAAATAAAATTTCCAAGAATTAATAAAAATTGAAATAAAAATTATAAAACGAGGAATATGTCCAGTTTTTATACTTCTTTCTTTTTAAAAAAAATGAAAAAATAAAAAGTTTATCAGACCACAAAATTGTTCAATAAAAACAGTCATAACTTGAAAAATATATCAATAAAAGTAGGTGATATAAAATAATTTTGTAAATGTTCTACAAACATGCGTTCAAAGAGAGGTCTTATCCATTAATCTAAGCGACATCTAGCGCTAATAGCGGCGCATAGATTTCTTTTATTGTTTATATCTGACAGATCTTTCAACGTTATTGGTAACAAAAAAAAAGAAAAAAAGAAACCACATACAATACACGCAAAAATTTTCTGATACTCCGAGAAAGAAAAAAATATCACGCATCTTTTATTAATAATATTAATAAATGATGATTTATTTTGAAGTATATGTCCTATTCAGCTAAGTTATAATTGAAAAATCACTATACAAATAAAACAATATATATATATATATAAGTGAACAAACATTTCTATTTTATAATTTTTGTCCTTCTCTTTTTGCTTTAATATATAAAGCAACTGCTTTATGAGACATACCAAATCCGGCTTGGTATCCGTATCCACCAGCACCATAATTGTGAACTAATAATTTATCATCAAAACGTTCAACTTCAATTCTTGGACCTCCTTGTCTACTTGGCCTTAAACCAACAGCAATTCTTACAATTTCCAGTGGTTTATCTAAAATTTTAGGTAATAATTCTGTTGTCCTTTTAATAATATCTTCACTTTCTAACTCTAATGCATCACCATTCCAATTATCTTTTTGTAAGAAACCACCTAAAACTAATTCATTATTTGAATAAGGTCTTGGAATAATATATGTTGCACTATTTTGACTCCATCTAATCATATTTTCTTGAATATGAGGAGCTTTAATTACAACAACTTGACCTCTTGTTGGATAAACTTTTGAATCTTTGACACCGGAGAGAGAAAATGATCCTAAACCAGTACAATTAAATACAACTTTGGTATCTGATTGATAGGCTTGACAAATATGAGTTAATTCTTTTCTAATAAAAGTAACACCTAATGATTCTAAATATTTTTTAAAATTTGATAAAAAGAAAGGACAATTAAAATTCCATGTAGATAATCTAACTGCATAATTAACACCATCTAAAAGTTCTGATTTTGGAACAACTTGGAAATCTTTTATATAACTTTTCAATGAATTGATTTTTTTATCTCCAGGATATTCACCCCACATTTCAGTACTTGGTTTCATATCTAAACCACATGTTGGCCCACCTAATTTTTTTTGAATTTCACTTAAATGTGTATATGTAAATTTATCCCAAGATAAAGTTTCTGGATCATCTGGTGTTATACATGAAAAATTACCACCAGCCCATGGTGATGTATAATTAATTGAAAAATCACCTGGTAAATGTTTACCAATTACAGTGATTTTTTTTGGTGACACACCCGCTTCGTTGATAACACAATATGTGGTATATAAACCGACAATACCAGAACCTAGAATGACTACTTCAGACATTATTTATATTAAAACAAAAAGTTTACTAAGGTTATATATATTTTTTAATTCGACTAAGAGGATAAAAAAAAATGAAGTCACATTAATAAAGCAAAAGAAATGAAAATTGGGGTTTTGCTAACTTTTATATAAAAGAGAAATGTTCACATAAAATAAAACTATGGCGTTTTGAAGTTTGAAACTTAAATCCGCACGGTATTTAAACAAGGCATTTTTTCTTATCAGGTTCTATCAACCGCACTACTTAGAGAAAAACTTTTTTTAAAAATAAACTTGTAGAGTTGTTTGATAATTCTGAAAGTTTGCCATGCTAAGAGATTATTTGATTTTTCGTTGTTAAATAAAAGTAATGTATTATTAAAAAAAATATAACTAAGACTCTTCTTATTCCTCATCAACTACCAATTTTTGTGTATCTTTATATTCGTTTTTCTTCAAGTTATATGCACCAGGAAAGATTTCAGGAAACTCCTTACAATATTCGTAAAAAATCCATTTTCTTTGATTCCAGTTGGTTTCAACAGGTTTAATTTTATTTTTTAATCTTTCGGATATTATTTCACATTCTTTCCATACTCTTAATACGTTCATCCCCATCATTTTAACTATTTGTTCTTCACTAGCTCCTGTTGCCTTCCAAACCTTTTTAACCAAATCTGGATATTTTGAAACATCTTCCAAACCAGTCGGACCTTGTGGTATTCCATCAAAATCTGAACCAAAGCCAACATGATCCCAACCAATCAATTCAACAATATATTTTATATGATCAACAGCATCATCAATTGTTACTTCATCTTTACCTTTTTGTTTTAAAAATACAGGAAAAAAATTTATGCAAACAACACCACCATTTTTTTTAACTAATTTTAAAACATCATCTCTAACATTTCTTTCATGTGGTGTAAGTTTATAAATTGAACTATGAGAAAAAATAACAGGTGCTTGAGTTATTTCTAATACATCTAACATAGTTTTATAAGACACATGACTTAAATCTACCATCATACCCAATCTATTCATTTCTTTAACACAATCTTTACCATATTCCGTTAATCCTTTATCAGGTAATCCACCAGTTACAGATGATGCAGCAGTTGCAAAAGGATTATCACAATTATGAGTTAATGTGATATATCTAACACCAAGATCGTAATATTGTCTAACAACAGCTAATGATAAATCAACTTGATGTAAACCTTCAACACCTAAAGTAATTGAAATTTTTTTTGTATTACTATCTCTGAAACTTTTTAGAGCTTCATCAGCTGTATGAACAAACTTAAAACTATGTGAATATTCATCAACTAATCTTTTAACAACGTCAATTTGTTCTAATGTATCTCTAACAATATTTGTTGGTTGATCAAAATTTTGATATAAAATATCATCATCTTTACATTCAATCCAACAACTAAAAAATTGAACTCCAATTTTACCTTCTCTCATACGAATTAAATCTGTTTGTGATGTTAATAGTGAATCAAAATTAAATTGTGGAGTTGATGTAAATTCATAATGAAGTTGAACTCTTAAATTATATGGAAAATCATTATGAGTGTCAATAATTGGGAATTTCTTAGTTAACTTATCGAATCTATTATCAATATCTTTAACTTCTTTAACAGTCATATCGAAAGGTATAATTTTATTTGAATAATTTAAATTTCTTTAAAAAAAAGGCATATATATATTTATATATATATAATTTTCGAATTTTAGTCTTTAAATGTAAAAATTGGCAAATATATCTTATATAAATATAAAACGAATTGAAATGTAGATGTGGATTTATATAAAAATGGAGACATCTAGTGTATTATCTATTGTTGTATCCTCCAGAATTAGCCATTCTATTAATGACATAGGTGCAAGTCTCCAATGTTTATCAAAGAATCAATCTTTATCTTTATAAATTATTAATATATTAATATTATCCGACGTATTTACCCCATAAACAGCGCTTTAATTTGTCGCAATCGTTTCATTAAGTAAATTTACTGTAAATAAATTAATCCACAATTTTTAGCCGCCGTTTGTCGCTTCGTATCGTCGGCTGTGAAGTTTTGAAGGAGAAACAAATTATCTTGCTTTATTTTTAGTCACTATCTTTTTTTTTTGACAAACACATCTTATCTGAAAAGGTAAGTTATAATCTTTTGACATAATGTTTTCCGATAAGTTCTTTTGATAAACATGCTTGATATATGCTTAATAGTTCAAAAATTATTATCTACTTATAAGACAGAATATTTATTTTTTTAATATCATTTACTCCTATGTTAATTTGTACCATTGCAAAAGATATAATATATATTTGAAAAGTTCTTCTTTTTTTTTCTGAGAGATTGTTATTCACCAAACAAAGAAACAATCATAATCTAAACTTTTCAAATTTATTATAAATATAAATGAATATCCATTTGTTTCTTTTAAATTAATTTTTACTTGTCATTTAATTTAATTTGCTTTTGAAAATAAAATTATAATATTTATTAAAATAAACCACCAAGAAAAAGATAATAATAACTATGTTATCTTCGAAAAATTCACATATAACTTTAGAAGCAGAACTTTCTCACGCATATCACGAGAATGAGAATGGTGATGAAATTTTAGAGTCTGGATTAAAAGCAGGTCTTAAGAATAGAATGATTAACTTAATTGCATTGTGTGGTTTAATCGGACCTGGTGTTTTTATAGGAATGGGAAGTGCATTAGCATCTGGTGGTCCTGTTGGTTTAATTGTTGGTTTTGCAATTGTTGGTATATTAGTTCTATCAATGATGAATTCAATTGGAGAAATGAATGCTGCTTTTGATCAAAATTTTGCAATTTTAGCTTCAAAACATGTATCAAAAGGCTTTGGTGCAACAATATCTCTTTATTATGTAATTATTTGGATTACAAATATTATTGCAGAATATACTTCTTTAACAGCTGCAATGGAAACTTATTCAACTGTTGTTCCAACTTATGGTTGGTATTTAATATTTTGGTTTGTATTTACAGTATTTCAATGTTTTAATGTTTCTTGGTGGGGTGAATGTGAGTATGTTTTAGGATTTCTTAAATTAGCGTTCTTATCAGGTTTCTATATTTTTGCCATAATTTATGCAGCAGGTGGTATTCCAGGTCATAAACCAGATAATCCTTTTAAAAATTTTCCCCTTAATTCCGGATTTAAAGGTATTGCTAATTCGTTTGTTTATGCTGGTGTTTTCTATTCAGGTATTGAAGGTATATCTATGATTGCAGCAGAATCTAGAAATCCAAGAAAAGCAATTCCAACTGCTGTAAAAAGTACTGTTTTTAGAGTTTTTTTTGTTTATTTCGGTTTATCAATTTTTTATGGTATTACAGTTCCATATAATGACCCATATTTAACTGAAAGTGATAAAGTTATGAGATCTCCAATGACAATTGCAATTACAGAAGCTGGGTGGCCAGGATCAAAATATCTTGTTACAACAATGATTTGGATTACATGCTTTTCTTCAATCAATTCAGGTATTTATTTTGGTTCAAGAGCATTATTTACCTGGGCAAAAGAAGGTTATGGTCCAAAAATTTTTACTACTGTCAATAAAAGAGGTATCCCTTATGTTGCAATTCATTTTGTTCATATCTTTGGATTCTTGTCAATTTTGTCTTATTCGGCAGGTTCAACAGTAGCTTATTCATATATTGTCTCTGTGACTGGAGTTGCTTGTTTTATGGTTTGGACATCAATTTCTATTACTCATCTTAGATTTAGGAAAGGTTGGGTTAAACAAGGTTATTCTTTGGAAGCTTTACCATATAAAGCTTATTTATTTCCATGGGTAAATTACCTTGCGATTTTAATTGGTGTTGTTTTAACCCTTGTTCAAAGTTGGTCATGTTTTAAACCTTTTGATTATAAGACTTTTATTGATGGTTATATAATGTTACCTTTATTTTTCATTGTCTGGGGATGTTATGATTTATTCTATTTTAAATCTGGATTTATTAAATATCAAGACATGGATTATGAATCTGGTAAGAGACCTGATCTTGATGATGATGTTGGTGGTGAGTTAGATAACTATTGTATCGAGAATGAGCCAAATTTTGATTCGAAAATTGAAAAAATCTAAATTAAAATTACAATTTTTTTGGATCTTTATACTTGTTCTTAATTTCATCACTAATTGCTTTTCCCCTTTAATTTTCAATAATTCAATAATTCTCTATATAAATTTATATCCGATAAAAAAATTAAGCTAAATGAAGTAAATAATATAAAAAGTAAAAGAAAAAAATAAAATTGCATATGATCAGAAAAAAATATAATATGCTCTATCTACCTAAATTTAATCTCCAACCTAATTGTTTGGTAACCCTAAACCAATCTACATATAACGAACCATTTTCATTCAAATTCCAAATTTTTTGAACAACAATCAATAATTTCTGATAACTACTCAAATAACCACATGTTTGAATTAGACTTTTGAACATTTTCAATACTTCATTTCTATCCTCTGTTGAGGTAGAGCTTATGCCTAATAATAACATTGGAAATGCTAAACTGTTCTTCAATTTATTGGATTTAATTAAAAATTTTAAATCTTCTCTTAAGTTAAAAGCTAAAACTTGAATTTCAGGAACTACTGGCGGTAATTTTCTAATAACTTGCCGCAAATATATTTGCGATGCTAACTGGTAGACTTCAAATAAGGTTAAATGTGATTCTAGTTCATCAGGACTATTTAAGTATTGTAAACATGACAAATCCGGCTTAGCAAACCTAATTGATTTATCCAGTTCCTCAGATCTCTTCATCATTTTACTGATTACTTCAAATTTGTCACATTCTGGTAGATCTAAACTGATTTGCAAAGAGCTATACTCAACCAACATTGAAACAATTTCACCTATCAACAAGATAACCGGCCTGATACAACCCTGCAACGGGTCATGAACAATTTT